>JAEHOE010000221.1:0-110396 GCA_016858145.1 Edaphochlamys debaryana | reverse complement strand
GGGCGGGATTGTGTGTTGCGTTGCGGGGCCGCCTGTCGGACCACGTGTGTGCCGGGCCCGCTTGCCTTATTGCCCGTCGGACGTGCGGGGGCCGGCCCCCTCCATGAGCGTCGCTCCTGCGGGGGCCCTGCTTCGTGGTTCGTGCGCGGGCCGTACATGGGGAGGGCACTTGGTCTGGCTGGAGCCGGGGCTGAGTGGGGGGTGGGGTTCGCGCACCGCGGGGCTGCACGACGGCGATGTTGCTGCGCAGGACCGGCGCTTTCACTAGCGCGGACTGCCTATCCTCGTGTTATAGGGATCCCTCTACTTGCACTCTCAGGCTGTCTCGGCGTCGCAGCTTGCCAAGATGCGCGACCTCGCTCTGTCCGCGTTTAGCGTTTCGTCTGCAGTGCGTGCCCTACTTGATGCTTTACTTGGCGTGAACGTCGTAAGCCTCAACCAGAGCGCTCGCTTCAATGGCTTGCAGAAGAAGAAGGGTCTCGCGCCGTCCCAACGACGAAACACGGGACTCCTCGTCAGCCAGTGCATTATGGTAGCTGCAGCATCTGTCTACGCCTCTGCAGCTTGACAGTGGCGCTCGCACTCGCCAAGCCTGCCATCCATTGGCGCCCTCGCCGACCCTGCGACCGGAGCCCGCGCGGCTGCAGCCAGCAGCAGCCTGGAGGTCTGTCAGTGCCTGGCGAGGGCTGCACAAGCGCGCCACTGCAGCGCTCTGGGTCCGGCGAGGTCAGGGCGTGTGGGGCCACAGCCACCCCAAGCCGCCCCCTGGCCTTGAGCCTTGCGCTTTCCGGGTGGGTTGTTGTCGCGGCAGCAAGCCTTCACGAGGGCCTGGTCCGCGTCGGCTTCCGGCCTCGAGAGGGCAGGGGCACGGGCAGCTGCGTGGGGTCCGGAGCTCGGCGGCGGGAGGCATCACGCTGCAGACGGCCGTGCCGTGGCGGGGGCCACACGTGGGGGCGCCGCGGCCTCGTGAGGAGGCTCGTGCTCTGGGCCCCGCCGGATCTGGTCCTACGCCCGGCTCAAGGACTTGAGTGTCAGCCCTTCTGCGCCCAGCCGCAGCAGTCCCTGGGGCTGCCTGCATGCGGCGTGGGCGGGTGGAGCGGCTTCCCAAGCAGGGTTGGGGGATCAGAGGCAGCTTGGCCGCGTGGCCTTGACGAGACCAAGCGGCCAGGTCATGCAGGGCGGGCTTGGCGCTGCCTTCAAGAGCGGACAAGCTGGTGGGTGCACAGCCTCTGGATGGGGGCGCAGGGGGCTTGCCTGCAGCTGGAGACGGGGGGTGGCAGCAAGGCCGCGTGAGGGACAAGGTACACGGCACCTTGCGCAGGGATCCGATGCGCCAAGGCATGCGGCGGAGGTGTGGCCAGCAGGGGAGACTCTCAGCAGAGAGAGCTGGCGTCGCTGCCGGAGTGTGGGCTCCCAAGCCTCCGCGCGTGAGCTCGTGCTCATGCAGCCCGAAGCCCGCTACTGCGGGGGTCTTGTCGCTGTGGCTTGGGGGTGCTGCGTCGTTTCAGCTTCGTCTTGTGCACGGTGTCTCTAGACGCCTCCTTGCTGCCGGACCGTTGCTTGTGGCGCTGTCTGGGATGGCCGAGGCTGCCTGCGGGGGCGACGCGGTGGGCGTGAGTGTGCACTACGGGGCCAGTGTCTGCTGGCTGGCCTGGCGCCCAGGACCATCAAGGCGGTGGGGGGGAGGCGAGGACACGCATGTCTGTGGGCTGCTCCCACGTGTCTGCTGTCTTGACAGGCGGGCCGAGGCTACATCGGGGGCAGGCTGCAGGGGCGCGGGCGGGATTGTGTGTTGCGTTGCGGGGCCCGCCTGTCGACCACGTGTGTGCCGGGCCCGCCTTGCCTTATTGCCCGTCGGCGTGCGGGGGCCCGGCCCCCTCCATTGAGCGTCGCTCCTGCGGGGGCCCTGCTTCGTGGTTCGTGCGCGGGCGTACATGGGGAGGGCACTTGGTCTGGCTGGAGCCGGGGGGCTGAGTGGGGGTGGGGTTCGCGCACCGCGGGGCTGCACGACGGCGATGTTGCTGCGCAGACCGGCGCTTTCACTAGCGCGACTGCCTATCCTCGTGTTATAGGTGATCCCTCTACTTGCACTCTCAGGCTGTCTCGCGCGTCGGCAGCTTGCCAAGATGCGCGACCCTCGCTCTGTCCGCGTTTCGCGTTTCGTTGCAGTGCGTGCCCTACTTGATGCTTTACCTTGGCGTGAACGTCGTAAGCCTCAACCAGAGCGCTCGCTTCAATGGCTTGCAGAAGAAGAAGGGTCTTCGCGCCGTCCCAACGACGAACACGGGACTCCTCGTCAGCCAGTGCATATGGTAGCTGCAGCATCTGTCTACGCCTCTGCAGCTTGACAGTGGCGCTCGCACTCGCCAAGCCTGCATCCATTGGCGCCCTCGCCGACCTGCGACCGGAGCACCGCGCGGCTGCAGCCAGCAGCAGCCTGGAGGTCTGTCAGTGCCTGGCGAGGGCTGCACAAGCGCGCCAATGCAGCGCTCTGGGGTCCGGCGAGGTCCGGGCGTGTGGGGCACAGCCACCCCAAGCCGCCCCCTGGCCTTGAGCCTTGCGCTTTCCCGGGTGGTGTGTCGCGGCAGCAAGCCTTCACGAGGGGCCTGGTCCGCGTGCTTCCGCCTCGAGAGGCAGGGGCACGGGCAGCTGCGTGGGGTCCGGAGCTCGGCGGCGGGAGGCATCACGCTGCAGACGGCCGTGGCCGTGGCGGGGCCACACGTGGGGGCGCCGCGGCCTCGTGAGGAGGCTCGTGCTCTGGGCCCCGCCCGGATCTGGTCCCTACGCCCGGCTCAAGGACTTGAGTGTCAGCCCTTCTGCGCCCAGCCGCAGCAGTCCCTGGGGCTTGCCTGCATGCGGCGTGGGCGGTGGAGCGGCTTCCCAAGCAGGGTTGGGGGATCAGAGGCAGCTTGGCCGCGTGGCCTTGACGAGACCAAGCGGCCAGGTCCATGCAGGGCGGGCTTGGCGCTGCCTTCAAGAGCGGACAAGCTGGTGGTGCACAGCCTCTGGATGGGGGCGCAGGGGGCTTGCCTGCAGCTGGAGACGGGGGGTGGCAGCAAGGCCGCGTGAGGGACAAGGTACACGGCACCTTGCGCAGGGATCCGATGCGCCAAGGCATGCGGCGGAGGTGTGGCCAGCAGGGGAGACTCTCAGCAGAGGGAGCTGGCGTCGCTGCCGGAGTGTGGGCTCCCAAGCCTCCGCGCGTGAGCTCGTGCTCATGCAGCCCGAAGCCCGCTACTGCGGGGTCTTGTCGCTGTGGCTTGGGGGTGCTGCGTCGTTTCAGCTTCGTCTTGTGCACGGTTGTCTCTAGACGCCTCCTTGCTGCCGGACCGTTGCTTGTGGCGCTGTCTGGGATGGCCGAGGCTGCCTGCGGGGGCGACGCGGTGGGCGTGAGTGTGCACTACGGGGCCAGTGTCTGCTGGCTGGCCTGGCGCCCAGGACCATCAAGGCGGTGGGGGGGGAGGCGAGGACACGCATGTCTGTGGGCTGCTCCCACGTGTCTGCTGTCTTGACAGGCGGGCCGAGGCTACATCGGGGGCAGGCTGCAGGGGCGCGGGCGGGATTGTGTGTTGCGTTGCGGGGCCCGCCTGTCGACCACGTGTGTGCCGGGCCCGCCTTGCCTTATTGCCCGTCGGCGTGCGGGGGCCCGGCCCCCTCCATTGAGCGTCGCTCCTGCGGGGGCCCTGCTTCGTGGTTCGTGCGCGGGCGTACATGGGGAGGGCACTTGGTCTGGCTGGAGCCGGGGGGCTGAGTGGGGGTGGGGGTTCGCGCACCGCGGGGCTGCACGACGGCGATGTTGCTGCGCAGACCGGCGCTTTCACTAGCGCGACTGCCTATCCTCGTGTTATAGGTGATCCCTCTACTTGCACTCTCAGGCTGTCTCGCGCGTCGGCAGCTTGCCAAGATGCGCGACCTCGCTCTGTCCGCGTTTCGCGTTTCGTTGCAGTGCGTGCCCTACTTGATGCTTTACCTTGGCGTGAACGTCGTAAGCCTCAACCAGAGCGCTCGCTTCAATGGCTTGCAGAAGAAGAAGGGTCTTCGCGCCGTCCCAACGACGAACACGGGACTCCTCGTCAGCCAGTGCATATGGTAGCTGCAGCATCTGTCTACGCCTCTGCAGCTTGACAGTGGCGCTCGCACTCGCCAAGCCTGCATCCATTGGCGCCCTCGCCGACCTGCGACCGGAGCACCGCGCGGCTGCAGCCAGCAGCAGCCTGGAGGTCTGTCAGTGCCTGGCGAGGGCTGCACAAGCGCGCCAATGCAGCGCTCTGGGGTCCGGCGAGGTCCGGGCGTGTGGGGCACAGCCACCCCAAGCCGCCCCCTGGCCTTGAGCCTTGCGCTTTCCCGGGTGGTGTGTCGCGGCAGCAAGCCTTCACGAGGGGCCTGGTCCGCGTGCTTCCGCCTCGAGAGGCAGGGGCACGGGCAGCTGCGTGGGGTCCGGAGCTCGGCGGCGGGAGGCATCACGCTGCAGACGGCCGTGGCCGTGGCGGGGCCACACGTGGGGGCGCCGCGGCCTCGTGAGGAGGCTCGTGCTCTGGGCCCCGCCCGGATCTGGTCCTACGCCCGGCTCAAGGACTTGAGTGTCAGCCCTTCTGCGCCCAGCCGCAGCAGTCCCTGGGGCTTGCCTGCATGCGGCGTGGGCGGTGGAGCGGCTTCCCAAGCAGGGTTGGGGGATCAGAGGCAGCTTGGCCGCGTGGCCTTGACGAGACCAAGCGGCCAGGTCCATGCAGGGCGGGCTTGGCGCTGCCTTCAAGAGCGGACAAGCTGGTGGTGCACAGCCTCTGGATGGGGGCGCAGGGGGCTTGCCTGCAGCTGGAGACGGGGGGGTGGCAGCAAGGCCGCGTGAGGGACAAGGTACACGGCACCTTGCGCAGGGATCCGATGCGCCAAGGCATGCGGCGGAGGTGTGGCCAGCAGGGGAGACTCTCAGCAGAGGGAGCTGGCGTCGCTGCCGGAGTGTGGGCTCCCAAGCCTCCGCGCGTGAGCTCGTGCTCATGCAGCCCGAAGCCCGCTACTGCGGGGTCTTGTCGCTGTGGCTTGGGGGTGCTGCGTCGTTTCAGCTTCGTCTTGTGCACGGTGTCTCTAGACGCCTCCTTGCTGCCGGACCGTTGCTTGTGGCGCTGTCTGGGATGGCCGAGGCTGCCTGCGGGGGCGACGCGGTGGGCGTGAGTGTGCACTACGGGGCCAGTGTCTGCTGGCTGGCCTGGCGCCCAGGACCATCAAGGCGGTGGGGGGGGGAGGCGAGGACACGCATGTCTGTGGGCTGCTCCCACGTGTCTGCTGTCTTGACAGGCGGGCCGAGGCTACATCGGGGGCAGGCTGCAGGGGCGCGGGCGGGATTGTGTGTTGCGTTGCGGGGCCGCCTGTCGACCACGTGTGTGCCGGGCCCGCCTTGCCTTATTGCCCGTCGGCGTGCGGGGGCCCGGCCCCCTCCATTGAGCGTCGCTCCTGCGGGGGCCCTGCTTCGTGGTTCGTGCGCGGGCGTACATGGGGAGGGCACTTGGTCTGGCTGGAGCCGGGGGGCTGAGTGGGGGTGGGGTTCGCGCACCGCGGGGCTGCACGACGGCGATGTTGCTGCGCAGACCGGCGCTTTCACTAGCGCGACTGCCTATCCTCGTGTTATAGGTGATCCCTCTACTTGCACTCTCAGGCTGTCTCGCGCGTCGGCAGCTTGCCAAGATGCGCGACCTCGCTCTGTCCGCGTTTCGCGTTTCGTTGCAGTGCGTGCCCTACTTGATGCTTTACCTTGGCGTGAACGTCGTAAGCCTCAACCAGAGCGCTCGCTTCAATGGCTTGCAGAAGAAGAAGGGTCTTCGCGCCGTCCCAACGACGAACACGGGACTCCTCGTCAGCCAGTGCATATGGTAGCTGCAGCATCTGTCTACGCCTCTGCAGCTTGACAGTGGCGCTCGCACTCGCCAAGCCTGCATCCATTGGCGCCCTCGCCGACCTGCGACCGGAGCACCGCGCGGCTGCAGCCAGCAGCAGCCTGGAGGTCTGTCAGTGCCTGGCGAGGGCTGCACAAGCGCGCCAATGCAGCGCTCTGGGGTCCGGCGAGGTCCGGGCGTGTGGGGCACAGCCACCCCAAGCCGCCCCCTGGCCTTGAGCCTTGCGCTTTCCCGGGTGGTGTGTCGCGGCAGCAAGCCTTCACGAGGGGCCTGGTCCGCGTGCTTCCGCCTCGAGAGGCAGGGGCACGGGCAGCTGCGTGGGGTCCGGAGCTCGGCGGCGGGAGGCATCACGCTGCAGACGGCCGTGGCCGTGGCGGGGCCACACGTGGGGGCGCCGCGGCCTCGTGAGGAGGCTCGTGCTCTGGGCCCCGCCCGGATCTGGTCCTACGCCCGGCTCAAGGACTTGAGTGTCAGCCCTTCTGCGCCCAGCCGCAGCAGTCCCTGGGGCTTGCCTGCATGCGGCGTGGGCGGTGGAGCGGCTTCCCAAGCAGGGTTGGGGGATCAGAGGCAGCTTGGCCGCGTGGCCTTGACGAGACCAAGCGGCCAGGTCCATGCAGGGCGGGCTTGGCGCTGCCTTCAAGAGCGGACAAGCTGGTGGTGCACAGCCTCTGGATGGGGGCGCAGGGGGCTTGCCTGCAGCTGGAGACGGGGGGTGGCAGCAAGGCCGCGTGAGGGACAAGGTACACGGCACCTTGCGCAGGGATCCGATGCGCCAAGGCATGCGGCGGAGGTGTGGCCAGCAGGGGAGACTCTCAGCAGAGGGAGCTGGCGTCGCTGCCGGAGTGTGGGCTCCCAAGCCTCCGCGCGTGAGCTCGTGCTCATGCAGCCCGAAGCCCGCTACTGCGGGGTCTTGTCGCTGTGGCTTGGGGGTGCTGCGTCGTTTCAGCTTCGTCTTGTGCACGGTGTCTCTAGACGCCTCCTTGCTGCCGGACCGTTGCTTGTGGCGCTGTCTGGGATGGCCGAGGCTGCCTGCGGGGGCGACGCGGTGGGCGTGAGTGTGCACTACGGGGCCAGTGTCTGCTGGCTGGCCTGGCGCCCAGGACCATCAAGGCGGTGGGGGGGGAGGCAAGGACACGCATGTCTGTGGGCTGCTCCCACGTGTCTGCTGTCTTGACAGGCGGGCCGAGGCTACATCGGGGGCAGGCTGCAGGGGCGCGGGCGGGATTGTGTGTTGCGTTGCGGGGCCGCCTGTCGACCACGTGTGTGCCGGGCCCGCCTTGCCTTATTGCCCGTCGGCGTGCGGGGGCCCGGCCCCCTCCATTGAGCGTCGCTCCTGCGGGGGCCCTGCTTCGTGGTTCGTGCGCGGGCGTACATGGGGAGGGCACTTGGTCTGGCTGGAGCCGGGGGGCTGAGTGGGGGTGGGGTTCGCGCACCGCGGGGCTGCACGACGGCGATGTTGCTGCGCAGACCGGCGCTTTCACTAGCGCGACTGCCTATCCTCGTGTTATAGGTGATCCCTCCAAGGGGTGATCACAAGGAAGCTTGAAGACACGCGTTCCAGTCCCACGGTTTCATTTGTCCTCAGCTTTTCCTACCCCGCCCCTGCCGCCTGCACCCTCGGGTTCGTGTCGCGGCACGTGTCGCCGGCGGTCGGCCTGTCGTCGGCAAAGTCGCAGCGGACGCAGACCATGAACATAATTTTGCAGACAAAACCACCCTAAATGATATGCGCAGCCTGGGGCGTGGTCTCGTGTCCTTGCCGGCGACATGCAAGTGCACGCACGGTCGTCGTGAAGGGTCCGAGAGCTGAAAGGACTGTTAAGATGCAGCTGTTAGAGCGGTTGCGTGCTGAGTCGGTCTGCCTGGCCTTCCAGCGACGAAAAGGACGTAGTGGAGCCAATGGCGCCACCGCCTCCCTAGTTCTTTTTGCGCCAGACTCGGGCCCAACGACTAGGGCCTAATGCCATCTGTAGCTTGGGAGTTGCTCCACACCAGTAGCAGCCCTGGTGAGACTTTGGCTCCATGATGTGCCTTGCGTTTTGCGAGCTTCCAGCGTCTCACAGGAATACTTTTGGGAGTATGGGCCACTGCTTGTTAGCGATTTCGAGTGATGTCGCGCTTGCCGGCGCCAGTACTACGTCGCGGACCGGGTACGTGCCAACACCAACCCCCGGCCCTCAAGCCCCGGGGAATAGCGCGGGGGACTGGGGTTTGGGAGGACCAAGACGGCACAGCTCGCTTATGTCGAGTCGGATAGCTCGGTGGGAATTGACGGTGGATTGGGATTGGCTACCAGGGATTGGGCGGGGCGACCTGGGATTGGACGGGCCCGACCTGGATTGGGATTGGACACGTGGGATTGGAAACCCGAGACCTGGATTGAAAATCCCCGACGTGGATTGGGATTGCTCCCGGACCCCCCTTGGATTGCCCCCACGCTATCCACCCCGTGCCCAGCGGATTGACGGATTGGCCGACCATGCCCACCCTCCTGTGGGGTTCGCCCACCGCGGGGCTGCATGGAGGGTACTCACGACGCCCCGCACTTCTATCCCCGCAAAAGTTCTGGTCGGCCCAACCTGCATCCCAGCTAGGCAGTCAGCCCCGGGACTTGCATCCCGACCCCCTGGCACCTGCATCCCGGCTGGGGAGTCGGCCCCGGTACTTGCATCCCGGCCCCCTGGCACCTGCATCTCGGCTGGGCACTTGGCCCCGGTACTTGCATCCCGGCCCCCTGGCACCTGCATCCCGGCTGGGCACTTGGCCCCGGTACTTGCATCCCGGCCCCCTGGCACCTGCATCTCGGCTGGGGAGTCGGCCCCGGTACTTGCATCCCGGCCCCCTGGCACCTGCATCTCGGCTGGGCACTTGGCCCCGGTACTTGCATCCCGGCCCCCTGGCACCTGCATCTCGGCTGGGCACTTGGCCCGCCCCAGCTGTCCCGCTACAGAAGCCCCAGCTTTCAAGCAGAACCTCCTCCACTAGTCATGCAACATCCAACATGCAACGACGCGTGTCCACAGGTCTGTGCTGCCAATGCCACCCGCCCCCCACCCCGCGCTGCTGCAGCAGAAGTCCGCCACAGGCCCCCCCCCCCCGCAGTGCCCACCGCCGCAGACTCAGTACTCATAGTCTCCGTGCTGAGTGTGCCTAATCTGCCGACCAAAGGCTGACCGGCGCTGCTGCAGCCCCACTGCACTCTGTAAGGACGAGAGTGGGCTTGCCCCCGAAGTCGCATCCTGCCGGTCCCCAACCTGCATCCCGGCTGCGGGGCTTGCCCCCGAAGTCGCATCCTGCCGGTCCCCAACCTGCATCCCGGCTGCGGGGCTTGCCCCCGAAGTCGCATCCTGCCGGTCCCCAACCTGCATCCCGGCTGCGGGGCTTGCCCCCGAAGTCGCATCCTGCCGGTCCCCAAGGTGTATCCAGGATAGCGACTAGGCCCCCGAAGCTACAGCCTGCAGGCTCTCATGCTGTATCCCCCGACCAGTCCTTAGTCGTATCCTACGTCGTGAGTACCCTCCGGGCTGCACGCTTGGCTGCACGACGGCGATGTTGCTGCGCAGACCGGCGCTTTCACTAGCGCGACTGCCTATCCTCGTGTTATAGGTGATCCCTCTACTTGCACTCTCAGGCTGTCTCGCGCGTCGGCAGCTTGCCAAGATGCGCGACCTCGCTCTGTCCGCGTTTCGCGTTTCATTGCAGTGCGTGCCCTACTTGATGCTTTACCTTGGCGTGAACGTCGTAAGCCTCAACCAGAGCGCTCGCTTCAATGGCTTGCAAAAGAAGAAGGGTCTTCGCGCCGTCCCAACGACGAACACGGGACTCCTCGTCAGCCAGTGCATATGGTAGCTGCAGCATCTGTCTACGCCTCTGCAGCTTGACAGTGGCGCTCGCACTCGCCAAGCCTGCATCCATTGGCGCCCTCGCCGACCTGCGACCGGAGCACCGCGCGGCTGCAGCCAGCAGCAGCCTGGAGGTCTGTCAGTGCCTGGCGAGGGCTGCACAAGCGCGCCAATGCAGCGCTCTGGGGTCCGGCGAGGTCCGGGCGTGTGGGGCACAGCCACCCCAAGCCGCCCCCTGGCCTTGAGCCTTGCGCTTTCCCGGGTGGTGTGTCGCGGCAGCAAGCCTTCACGAGGGGCCTGGTCCGCGTGCTTCCGCCTCGAGAGGCAGGGGCACGGGCAGCTGCGTGGGGTCCGGAGCTCGGCGGCGGGAGGCATCACGCTGCAGACGGCCGTGGCCGTGGCGGGGGCCACACGTGGGGGCGCCGCGGCCTCGTGAGGAGGCTCGTGCTCTGGGCCCCGCCCGGATCTGGTCCTACGCCCGGCTCAAGGACTTGAGTGTCAGCCCTTCTGCGCCCAGCCGCAGCAGTCCCTGGGGCTTGCCTGCATGCGGCGTGGGCGGTGGAGCGGCTTCCCAAGCAGGGTTGGGGGATCAGAGGCAGCTTGGCCGCGTGGCCTTGACGAGACCAAGCGGCCAGGTCCATGCAGGGCGGGCTTGGCGCTGCCTTCAAGAGCGGACAAGCTGGTGGTGCACAGCCTCTGGATGGGGGCGCAGGGGGCTTGCCTGCAGCTGGAGACGGGGGGGTGGCAGCAAGGCCGCGTGAGGGACGAGGTACACGGCACCTTGCGCAGGGTTCCGATGCGCCAAGGCATGCGGCGGAGGTGTGGCCAGCAGGGGAGACTCTCAGCAGAGGGAGCTGGCGTCGCTGCCGGAGTGTGGGCTCCCAAGCCTCCGCGCGTGAGCTCGTGCTCATGCAGCCCGAAGCCCGCTACTGCGGGGTCTTGTCGCTGTGGCTTGGGGGTGCTGCGTCGTTTCAGCTTCGTCTTGTGCACGGTGTCTCTAGACGCCTCCTTGCTGCCGGACCGTTGCTTGTGGCGCTGTCTGGGATGGCCGAGGCTGCCTGCGGGGGCGACGCGGTGGGCGTGAGTGTGCACTACGGGGCCAGTGTCTGCTGGCTGGCCTGGCGCCCAGGACCATCAAGGCGGTGGGGGGGGGGAGGCGAGGACACGCATGTCTGTGGGCTGCTCCCACGTGTCTGCTGTCTTGACAGGCGGGCCGAGGCTACATCGGGGGCAGGCTGCAGGGGCGCGGGCGGGATTGTGTGTTGCGTTGCGGGGCCGCTTGTCGACCACGTGTGTGCCGGGCCCGCCTTGCCTTATTGCCCGTCGGCGTGCGGGGGCCCGGCCCCCTCCATTGAGCGTCGCTCCTGCGGGGGCCCTGCTTCGTGGTTCGTGCGCGGGCGTACATGGGGAGGGCACTTGGTCTGGCTGGAGCCGGGGGGCTGAGTGGGGGTGGGGTTCGCCCACCGCGGGGCTGCACGACGGCGATGTTGCTGCGCAGACCGGCGCTTTCACTAGCGCGACTGCCTATCCTCGTGTTATAGGTGATCCCTCTACTTGCACTTTCAGGCTGTCTCGCGCGTCGGCAGCTTGCCAAGATGCGCGACCTCCCTCTGTCCGCGTTTCGCGTTTCGTTGCAGTGCGTGCCCTACTTGATGCTTTACCTTGGCGTGAACGTCGTGAGCCTCAACCAGAGCGCTCGCTTCAATGGCTTGCAAAAGAAGAAGGGTCTTCGCGCCGTCCCAACGACGAACACGGGACTCCTCGTCAGCCAGTGCATATGGTAGCAGACCGGCGCTTTCATATAGAACACCATGCCTTTTGGGGAAATCGCATGTTAGCTGGGGTGTGAGGAGGCTCTGATGAGGGCACACGCGGGTGTCGACGGAAGGTGGCCAGGGGGGCTGCCAACCGGGGCACGCGCTGACTCGCCAACGACATCGACAGGCTTTGCAGTCTTCATAGCAACATAGCATCATAGGTACGCAAAGCGAGCCCTGCTGCGTCTGTGTCCGGGTTTCGTCTCGCTCGTCGGCCGAGCCAACGTGGCACCCTGGGGGGGAGGTGTCCCACCTAGGGGGCGGTTTGGGGGTGTGTACGGCGGGGGAAACGGGCCAGGTCAGGGGATGTGAAGGGAAGAGCTGGGGGGGGCTCGGAATGGAAGGGGGCAGGTACGTGTGCCGCAGTGCGGGTATCGTGTGTGGTCGCGCCATGCAAGCCGTCGCCAAGCTGAGTGGGCAGGCCGGCTGTTGCTGCTTTGTCTTTCATTACTTCTTAATACCATGACACCTTGGCTTTAGCGTGCAGCGACCAGGCGTGACCATGGCTTACGGTGATCCGGCGTAGCTGAGAGTTTTGACCCACCCACCCACCCCACTAGCCTCGGGCGCCCCGTCTGGGTTTGCACACGTTTGTCGCCCGCGCCTGCCGCTGGGGCTTCGGCTTCCTCAAGGAGTGTACGACTCGCTTTCTCCACTACACGACCACCTCCCAGACTCTGTCGCCTCAGCGCGGACTGCCTGGCTGACCTGCGCTTCTGGGCCGAAGTTTTACAGGACGGCGGCGGCAACGCCGCCGTCTGGGATGGGGTCCGCCGCCAGACGCTTGTCCCCATCCACTTAGTAAGGAGGGATTTCCTGGAGCCATCTACGGGGGCGTGCATCTTCACTGATTTGCGAGCGGCGTGGGCTTTGGCGCGGCATGGGACGAGGCAGGGCTGCAAGGGCCGTGGTCAGGGATCGACCAGCGCCTGGCGGTGGCTTGGCGGGAGCTAAAGGACATTGAGAGGGCGCTTCAGGCGTGGGGCCCGCAGTTGGCCGGTCGCCGCGTGCTCATCCGGTCCAATAACACGCAGGCGGTCAGCGCCGTGAATCAAACGCGGGTCCCAGCGGGCAGGGAGCTGTGCCGAGGGGTAGCGAGGCTGGCCATAACGCATGGGTTTGAGATTCGGGCGGAGCATATTCTGATACTGAGGGGGTGGGTGTTTGAGTCTTGATGCCCGCCGGGCCCTTTCCGTCCCATGGTGGGCTGTTGTTGTGATACGTTGGGTTCAAATAAGCAACGGGGGTGCTCCGAGTTCTATGGCCCCGCCCGGTCCGTGCTTAGGAGGGAGGCCGAGTTGGCGGGCAAGGTGTTGTGGGCCTTCCCGCCCCCGTCGCTTGTGTATGAGGTCCTGGGCGTGATAAGTGGGGCCGCGCGCTAGAATGCCCTTACGCGGGCAACGGTAGTTGTGCCTTTGTGGCGGAAGCGGGGTTCGTTTTCCAAGTTTGTGCGGAGCGCAGCATCGCCTTTCAGGGTGGTCCAGGTTTTGGCACAGGGTCTTGATCTATGCCGGTGGCCATGGGGGGAGCTGGCCCCGCCAGCGCCGTATGACTCCTAGTGCTGAGGCTCCCTTGACGGCCGCCTCCGCTGCCCGCCGCTGGAGCCCACAGGCGCCGTCGGGCCGCCGTGCTTTGGATGCGGCCTCCCCACGGGTTGGGCGGACCTCCAATGCGACGCCTGCCCAACCGTGGCGCACCGCCGGTGCTGCGGCCTGCCGGCTGGCGCCTACGCTGGCGGATGGATGCGCTGCCCGCCCTGCCTACTGGCCGAGGCCCGCGCTCAGGCGATGGCGGCGGGCCCGTGTCCCAGCTGTCGGCCCGGCTTTTCACGCTCCGGAGCAGTGGGGTCGGCGGTGACATACGAGGGGCTTCGTCCGCTTCGCCACTTCCCTCGGCCTGCCGCACTCAGCCGCCTTCCCGCCCGGCTTGGGCGAGCCGCTCAACCCAATTGGTCTCACTCTTCCTCACGTGGCAGTCGGAGCGACAGCTGGCAGGCTCAACCCTATCGGGATCCCTGACGGCGCTGGCGGACTGGCAGCGCTCACGGCAATGCCCGCCTGAGGATGCAATCAGCCGGCACCCTGCGGTACGGACCACGCTGGCCCAGGCGCTTCGGTCCTGCGGCCTTGGCGCCCCCGGGGCGCCGCTGTCTCGCAAGGCTCCGTTTCCCCTACCGCTGGTGGTGCTGGCGGTCGGCTGGCTGCGGCGGGCGGCCCTGGATCGGCCTGAGCAGGCGCCACAGCGGGAGCAGGACTCCGCCTGGCTGGTGACCGGCTCCTTCGGAATGCTGCGGCGCAGTGAGCTGGCGGGGCTGCGGCTGGGAGACGTGACGGCGCTTCCCGGCGGTGGCGTGCGGGTGTTTATCGCTCGGAGCAAGACGGACCAGTCGGCGGTGGGGGTAGAAGTGATCTTAGCGGACCAGGCGGCCTGCGGGGTACCCATCAGGACCGTGGTGATGCGCCACGCGGGCGGCCGCTCTCGGGCAGGGGCGGGCGCATCAGACCCCCTCTTCGGCCCCATCGACGCGGCGGGACCGGCGGGGTGGCACAAGGCGACATTGACCCGCCGCTTGCGCGCATTAATGAAAGAACTAGAGGCGTCGTTCCCAGGGGTAGCGGGGGACCCGGGCAAGTGGTCCTCACACAGCCTACGTCACGGGGGGGCGACCGCGGCGGCAGAGGCAGGGGCTTCGCTGGAGAAGATTATGGAGCACGGGCGCTGGCATTCGCTGGCGGTGAAACGGTACCTGCACCCGTCGGTGGCGACGCGGAAGAGGGTTACTGCCCGCATGTAGGAGAAACTGGGTAAGGGGGGTTTGTGGCGAAGCAGGCGGGACTGTGCAGGGAAGGAGGGGCAGGCAGGCGCCAGAAGTGGGGCGCAGGGCGCGGTGGCCCCCCTTTGCCGTGCGTATGATAACCCCACCTCACGTGGCATGAGGTTGGCGGGGTGGCGTGGTGAATCGGTTTGCGTGTGAACACGGCATGAGGCTATACGGTAGACAGGCGTGGGCAGAAGTTTGCTGAGGGATACAGACGATGTGCCAGGAGTAGCGCAAGCGGTGGTGAGCCGACATGGGCGGAAGCTGAGGCCTGGCGTGATGTACCAGCGTCGTGACAGCACCTGGACCAGACCCGACCCCGCCGTACGCGCATCCCAAAACTTCAACTGCACCGTCGCCTCCGCAAAGGGCGCGAGTCGTCGCTGATGGATAGCGATAAGTAACACGCGGCTTTACATGCGTTCGTCCGTGGGCCCTTCGTCCCGGCGACCGCACTCTGAGTGAGCGGTGCCATGACCCGTCTGACACGCCTAACATTCTGGACGAACTTTAAATTGACGAGCACTGTGCGCTGGGACCCGATGGCAAGGGCGTAGCCCCGTTTCCCCCTTTCAACCGGATCTCAGGGGCAGTGGCACACACTCAGCTTACACCTCGGATTCACTCACTCCTCGCCCTCGGAGGCTGTGCCTGCCTCCTCCAGCCGCTCCCACGGCACCCTTTCTTGCCTGCACCGCCCAGGTGGCACACGCCTGCCACTGGCAACCGCCTGTGCGGGCAGAGAGCCGCTCAGGTTCGGGGGCTCCCAGTATCCCCAACCTCCAACCCACATCGCTCATCTCGCCCCCATGCTCCCGCATCACGCCCCGCCCCTTCACCCTTGCAACTGCCCACGCGCTTACCAATCCCAAAGTCCCAAACGTACCCTGGGGCAAGCCAACGCCTTAAACGCTCGGCTCCGGACCGCCAGTCACTCCGCGGCCGTGGTAAAGCATGAAGGCAACGTCGGGGTGGCCCGGTGGGTTTCGTCAGGGGGGGGCGCCTGGATTTGGTTCCAGCAGCGCAGAGCACTTTTCGGCATCGTGGACCAGCATGGACCATAAATCATCCCGAAGGCTGGACCCCAAGGCTTGAACCCTCCAGCAGCACCCCCACCCCGGACCCCCGGCTGCGGAGCAGATTGCCGGCCTCCACCTCGCCGCCGCTGCACGCACCCTTGGCGTCACGTTCTCCACACAACCAACGGCGGCCACTCCCCTCCCTCCCCCCCTGCTGGACAAGTTCCTCAGCCGCCTGACTCTGATCGCGAGGATGGGCCTCTCAGCCTTCGGCGTTGCCTCATGCCTGTCCGCCTACGGCCTGGGCACCCTCCTCTACCACTGCCAACACAACGGCCTACCCCCTCGTACGGCGACAGAGCACCTAGTGGGCACGGTGGCGGCCCTGACCGACCGCAACATGACGCCTGCTCGATACAGGGACAACCCCAACGCGCTGCCCGCAGGAGCACCCACGAGCTGCATGTACCTCTCCCCGGCAGTTGGCGGCTTCGGCCTGCTCCCCCTCGTCGAGCACACTGGCGCCAGGCACGCGAGTGCGGCAGTCCGTGGCATCCTGGGCGCCTGCGGCCTCCTCCGCTACCGCCCGCCGTGGACTGCGCCGCTCGTCTCCCTGCTCCGCTCAACCCACCCAGCAGCACACCCGCTCTGCCTCCTGACAATGCGGCGCCCGACCTCGTCGACCGGTCTCCGCATCTTGGGGGCCACAGTCCAACGCGCAACCTCACCGGCACTGGTGCGCGTGGCAGGCGCGCTAGCGCTGCTGCCCCGGGCCCAAGTGATTGCACCCATGCCAGCCGGAGCCTGGGTCTACAATGCACCGCTTTGGGGCAACCCTGCCCTGCCCGCGGGGAACATCAACAACAACGCCCCAAGCTGGGGCCTCGAAGGCGAGTTCACAGATCTGTTCGCGGTTCCGGGACTGCGGACAGTAGGCACGGCAGTCCGCTGCCTAGATGAGCTTGAGCGCATCCGAGGGATGCACGGGCTGGAGGACAGCATAGGCCGGGCTCTCGCACGGGCGAGGGCCCAGATCAACAGGTCATACACCGAAAGGGTAGTACAGAGCATTTTGGGCACGCAAGTGGGAGCGCTCCCGCAAGCACTCCGCAATGGACTAGACATGGGACAGCGCCTGGGCGCGCTTATTAGCCGGCTCCCGGCCGGGTGGGCCGAAGCAGCACGGGGGGTGGACGATCAGGCAGCCGCCCCAGGGGAAGAAGAGGCTTGGGCGAACATTGCCAGGGGCATAGGCTGGGAGGACGTCAGCTTGGCAAAGATGACGTTAGCCTGGCCACGCACTTGCAATTGGGACCGGCTCGGGTTAAGCTAGCACGGAAGCATGCACTTTACATTCAGGAGGCGTACGGCACAGACACGGCATCAGCAGAAGCAGTGGCAAGCCTGAAAGCGGTTTGGCCGAGATTGTGTTCGTGTTCGTATGCGCCTCAGTCATGGTATTGGCAGGGCGGTGAAACGACACGAGGTGTGGCTTGCTGTGCCCCCAGAGGGCACCGGGATTCATGCGCGAGTGTGGGACGTGGTGTGTCTGGCCGCGATATTCGCGATGGACCGGGCCAGAAGGTACAAGTATGCGCACAGGGACGCTCAGGACCACTCCTTGATGATGGCACAGGTTTTAGCAGTAGCACGAGGCGAGTTTGAGGGCCGCTTGCAGTGTTTTGCGGAGGTTGGGCTCACGCACAGGGGCTGGGACGAGGTACCAACCGACCACCCTTTCCTAGCGGCCAGGGCGGACGGATCAGTGCAGTATGCAGGCCCGGACGCCCCTTGATGGAGGCGGGGCATACGCTGAGGCGCATAACAAACGGGAGGGAGCCGCAGGGGGGGGGGGTTCGCCCGGCGGCGCATAACAAACGGGAGGGAGCCGCAGGGAAGGGGCGGGGACCGGGTGAGCTACACGTGGCGTTTGATGGGATGTGTACCTTGAGGAGAGGGGACATAGCCCTCTGCGGCGCATAACAAACGGGAGGGAGCCGCAGAGTGGGAGTGTATGTGGGGCCGGGAGAGCCAGGATCGAGAGGTGTACGGCCAATAGTGTGAGCACATGATGAACGGTGAACGGTTACTGGTAGGAGGCGCGGCCGAGGAGGGGCCATCGATACACGCTGAGCATGGTCATTGCGTGCCAAGGACTAAGGTGGGACCTGAGTATGGTCAGTGCAAGTTATGACAGGGACTTGCGTTCTGGCTTGCAGGGGGCAAGCCCGTGAGGTGGGTCGCTTGGCCCCAGCGTTCAGCGCTGTGACCCCAGGGGGGTCCTTCATTGTAAACCACTGAGCTGCGCAGCAGTCCGGGCTTGCCCCCCCTTTTTTTGGGAGTGGGACTTGGGTTGCGTGTGCATGGCCGGTGGGTCGCCGGTGGGTCGCAGCCGGCGCAGGGGGCTGCGGGGGGAGGGAGGCCGCGTGGCCGCGTGGCGGCGGCACGGCACGTGCACCCCGTCGCGTGTTGCAGCGCGACGAGGCGCATCATGTAGGCGACACGCCTAATGCAGCATGCGTGGCACGCGCGGCTCGCAGGAGCTTAAGCGTGCCTCGGGAGAACACCGCAAACGCGTCGGCAGTCCTCAAACGGGTCGCCCGCGTCCCTCGCCAGGGCTTCCCGCGGCCCCTGCGGCCTGCCCATTGCGTTAGACGGCACTCTGCTTCTACGCTGGGGCGCTGCCTGGCGGCGGGAGCGCGTGACGGCGTCAACGACGCTACAACTTCCTACGATCCTAGATGTCCAATATTTTGCGATTCACCAACGGGGCGCCCTGCGACGTGACCGCATACGCGTAGCCCCTGCTCCGCTCTCCGAGCGGAGTCTGGGGCAAGCCAACACCGAGGACTTGAACCCGGCGTGTACTCACCGGCGGGGGTAGTTTGCTAATCACATTTGATCCGCATAGCACCACAGACTCCCTCGGGGACCAACAGGCCCCGCGGGAGCTGGGTCGCGTAGCAGATGGGTGGGGGCTCAGCCCTCGTTGTCCGCCCCTGTGGGGGCGCCCCGCTTGTCGGCATCGTACAGCTACTGCGGTCACGGCTCACCGCGCCCCGTTGGTGAATCGCAATAGCCTGAGATCGTAGAAACGGAGGGATGACACGCCAAGTCGCCCCAAAACGAGCTGAGCCGGGCCCCCGAACTGTTATATCATATGGCGGGTTGTAGAGCTACCTCATGAAGTATGTTTTAAGCAGACCGCGGCGTTTGGACACCACTGCGCCAACGCGGGGACCCTGCGCGAAGCGGCTGCTTCTATTGCAGGCGCTTCAGCTAGCAATTTTGATACGTCCCCCGGAATCCTGGGATGGCCCCCTTGGACCGCCGGAGCTTCACCGCCGGAGCTGGAGCTGGAATGCAGGAGCATGGGTGCTGGACTGGTGCTGTTGGCATGCTGTTGTGTGTGTCTGCGGGGCGGAGGCTGCCAGCCGCCGCCTCGCTTCGGAGTGGCGGCGGCGGACGTGTCGGCGGCAACGCCGACGGCCTCGCCGCGGCCGCTCCCTAAAACAACTTTCAGTGCCGTGCGGGGGCCTGCATGAAGACATCGGGGCCGGGCGGGCCTTCGCGGCCTGCACCATCTCGTGCCCCACCCGTCTGAACCCCTGCTCTGGCTACACGCCGCCGCATCCTCCGCACCCCACGCACGCTCACTTGCACCGCGCCCCCCCTGCATCGCTGACCCCACAATCTGCATTGCTGGGGTCCGCCGCCGTGATCCGCCTGGGCGCTGGCGGGGAGCTCGTGCAGTCTCACGCGCGGGGCCCTTCCCTGCTGATCCCGGATGGGTGGGGTCGCTGCTTGCCAGCCACCCCATCCGGAAATCTCGGACCGCACCCCTCTCTCTCTGCCCCTTCCTGCCCGCGTAACCTTGCCCCCGGTTCCCCCTGCCCGGGTCCTGTGCGCCTTCGCCATGTCCTCTTTGCTGGCTTCTGCCCCGCTCGGTGCCCTCTTTCGTGTCTCCCGCGCAGTCTCCGGCGGCTCGTAGGCTTCCTGTTGCTGCTTCTGCCGTCGCCCTGGCTTGGCACATGTTCGATGGCTGACTCCTTCTCCTTCGCGTCTGCCACGGCGCTTCTCCCTTCACGTTCAGGTCAGTATGATGATGCTGGGCGGGTCCGGGACTATAGCGAGCCGCCGGAGACGCTGCGCACCAGACCCGCGCGCTCAGGTACCCTGAGGTACCCTGCCCCAGGTAACACGTGGGTGGGAGGCTTCGGACGGCTTCGGGCGGTTTTGGAAGGCTTCGCTGTGCTGCCTGGTGAGGTGACAGCGCTTCTCGGCTCGCAAGAGCAGGGTTGCGGGTAGTCGCCGACCAGTGCACTTGTTGCATTTGCTGGCCTGCTTTTAGGCCTTTCATTTGCGGAGCAACGGGCGGCGCAGGGGCGCCCCGCAGGAGGGCCGCGGCGCGGGCCGTTGGGACGGAAAAGGAAAGCCCTATATGTGACCGTATAGGAGACATCAGGCGATACACACAACAGAGACATGTCGGCGCGAGCCCTCGGCTTGCTGCCAAGGCTGTTTTATATCTCTAAGAGTATTCATGGTTTCTGCAAGGAGGCCTGAATCGAAGAGGGGCGGCGGAAGGTCGTGCCAAGCCCATCGCGAGGGCACGGAGGTTGGCGAGGGTCCCGCACACAGCGGGGGCTTTCGACAATGATACGCATGAGTAAGAATAACAACTTGAGGCTTCCAGGCTGTCCAGGGCTCAGCTCGGCGACATTGCCGGTAAGGCTTCCATGTCGCAACTGCTAGGCCAAAAGGCACGTGCAGTTCGCTCTTTGTCTACTCCAAGCAACTTGGCGCTACAACGCTGCGTCAACGCACTTACCCGGATCGCTGGGCCCTCCGAAGTTGCCCGCGGTGGCCATGTGTCCCCCAAGAATCGAAGCCAAATGACAGGCCACCACATCCGTTCGGTCTACTCGCGTAACTCGTCTCCTTTCCCCGACGGCCCCCTTGGAATCTGCTGTCGCCCCCATCCAATTCTGTGACACGAGGCCTTCGCAATCCCCGACCGCGTGTCATCCCTCCAGTATATTTGCCCCCAGCGTCGAAGCAGAGTGCGGACTGTACAACGTAGGGGCATCGGGAAGACCTTTCGCCGGCTGTGGCTGCTGCCCGAGGCACGCCTGGGTGTGGAGGGGAGGGGGAGGCCATGGAAACACGGGCCAAGTAGAGGTGGGCAGGCAGTGTCCTGCGCTGTGGCGTGTGGGGCAGGATGGACAGGACAGGCAAGGCGGATACGTGCGGAGAGCTGTGAGGGAGCCGGGAGACGTGTGCACAGCATATGCAAAGTGCTCGTGGCGGCATCCAAGCCCCGTGTGCCCCGCATCCCCCTTGGGCGCTGAATCCTGAGGGAGCGTCAGGTCGAATCATGCTTACTCTGGAGCCCTAATCCTGCCGGCTGGGGAATCCTAGGTTGTGGGGGCCGCACATCCCCTGGTCAGTCCATTCCTAAGTTAAACGGCCCCCACGAACACGCCCGGAAAGGAATCTTCCCGGGCACTAGAGGCCCTGAATGAAGGCGCGCCTCGCTAGCTTCCCTTACTCCTCGTTACCAACGTCAAGCCCCGCAGGAAACACGCCGGCCCACAGACCAGACGTGGGGAGCCGTGACCCTGCCCTACCCGCCCCAGCGAGCCACACCGAAGCCAGTCCGCATGCCCCTGCAAAGCTTTAAACAGCCTACGTTTCTTTGCACCACACACCACCCGCCCCTATCCCCAACGGAGCCTAGATGCCGACTGATACGTCAGCAAGCGCCTCCATTGTATCCTCGGGGTTGTGGCGGTCAACCCAGCACTCGCGATGTTTGAATTCAATGATGCGATAATACTTGGCTGGGTGTGGGCTAGCCATGGCCCCAAGCCGACCAAGAGTGCTGCTCTGTGAAAGGATATGCATTTGAGCCAATCCGAAGAGCCACATCTCAGACCCGACCACGTGAAGCAGCAGCTGATCATTGTCTGTGTGTGTCTGTGTACAGAAGGCCAAGGGCAACCGGTCAGGCTGTGCAACAGAGCAAGGCGACTAGCCAGTGTGAGCCACTGTGACGTACATGGATATGGTTGATGGGCAGGTCCTCCGCGGTCAGCAAGCGCCCGCCGCCACCGTACTTCGCTTTCGCCAGCTTCCTGACCTCAGCTGAGTCAGATATGAGGAACCAGTAGACCTTGCGCTGCGCCTGAGCTGTCCCCTCCTCTTGTCCGCTGGCTTCAGCCGTAACATCAGCGTTTTCGTACCCGACTCCGACAAGCTTGCGTCCGGACCGGTTATGTGTGGGCACACGTGCCTCCGGTCGCCTACGCATAAATGCTTGTGTGAGGCTGGCAACATAGCCTGGGTCTCCCCAGCTGTTGCTGGGCCGCCCACCAAACTCAGCCCGCGCCTCAAGCTGAAGCGACAGCTGCAGTGCGCACGAGAAGTAAGCCGCACTGGGGCCAACATGACAGAGGAGGAGCGGCTTACTATGGGACCAAGCGGCCTCAGCAGGCATGCACCCTAGCTTACGCTCGCTGCTCTGCAATGTTGGATTGGTCGCCATCCTTTTTCCACACGTCGTCACCAACGCGCACCTGCAGTAGAACCAGGTGTCAGGGTTGTAAGCCACAGTGCTGTGCCTCAGTATACTACAGCAGTGCGGCAGCCCTCACTACTTACGTGGATTCCAATGACGTAGCTGTTTGGATCCTGGAAAAGCAAATGCAAGGTGGGTGTATGAAACCATGCGTAAAGGAGACAACAATACGAACCAGTGCCAGGCATCCACGCAATCTTACCAGTAACTTATCAAGCACATTTGAACCCATGAAGGGCGCAAGGGCTGCAGGGGACGGCACCTGTTTGATGGATGGGCCAAGAAGTTGAAGGTGACCGGCGCCCCGCACTGCACGTTGGCAAGTTGAGTTTACTCACGAACGCATAGTTGAACAAGCAGCGCACTACGTTGTCCAGCGTCAGGTTGAGGTACTGCATGGGGAAGGTGGGAAAAGGGGGTTGTGGTGGAAGCACAATGACACCAGCAGAACTGCAGTCTGGCTGCTCACCCGCATGCGCTCCTCGAGGTAGGGGTTCTTCAGCATGTTGCGCATGTTGCCTTTGTTCATTTTAAATCTCACGACGTCATACGCATCTCCCGCTGTGATGAGATCGTAGCTTGTGAACATTTGATACAAGAACTGCGCCACAGGCCCCCAAACAGAGTGTTGGCGGCGGGAGGTGCGCTGATCAAGGTTGAGCACGAATCTGCTTTGTTCCCACTGGCTTTTCCTCATTGGGAAGCAAAAAGAACTTGAGATACAGCTCCGTTCGGTTGTTCTGCGACCTGGGCGGCCACCCATGCCAGGGTTGGCGGTGACGGAGTCTGGAAGGGGGATTCCCGTGCCCAGCAATGCATTGACTGCCCATCGGCATGCAGGGCCGTGCCCACACCCGGTGCACCTCCTTGGACACCATGCACTGTTTGGAACGGGACTACTCACCAAAAGTGGTTCTCTGTAACTACTGGCAGGTAAGTCTTCACCCCGTCCTTGTCCTCGGTGAAGGGCGCTTTAAATTCGGTGGTGTTCCTACCATGTCAAGGGGACCGCTTCGCTTGTCACTGCATACATCAGGGGACGGAAGACAGCGTACGCATGCTATGCGCCTACCGTGGGGGTGTCCGCCAGTCAATGTATGGCGACTGAAAGGTCTCCCAGAGCTGACCGAATCCGTACCACTCATACTGCAGCAATCCAAGTCCTGCTTATGAGTTGCCTGATGAGGGGTGATGTCGCTCGTGTATGTTCTCACCTCAAAGGCACGGTGTGTGACCAATGCGTACAACAGCGCGGTAAGCGCACATGTCACCCGATCCCCAAGGCCTGCGCATCCATGAACGTGCGTCAGGTAGGGGTGACTGCCGCAGAAGCTAGCGGACGTCTACCCACCGTTGCCTGCGGACAGCGCGACGGCCCAGCGAGAGTGAGAGTGCTTGTCCATCCGGATAGACGCATGGAGCTTTGCGTACTTTTGGTACCACGCCCCACAGCCAGCCCCGCTTGCCCGCTCCTGCGGTGCGAGAAGAGGGTGGGCTGCCGGTTTGAGGTGGAAGCCTGGGTGGGTGGCCTTCCCACGCCCCGGTCGCAAGCCCTCTCACCACAGCTGCAGAGTCCAACCCAGCCTACCTGGACAACCCCGTAGAGCCGGGGATGTATCTCTGCATAAGCCGCAGCGTCCAATACAGCTGGTGATTGCAGACTGGGCAGGGGCCCAGCGGCCATCCATACCAATAGCAAGCCCAAGCAAGAGCCTCGCAAGCCGTGCCAGGAAAGGTTTGCCATAGCGATGCGCTCGCCACCAATCTGCAGGTCGCGTTAGCGCTCTGTTCCAGCAGTAGTGCTTTCAAATTTGGTGCAATGCAAGCTTTCCTTGCTCCTGTAGCAAATCAGCGAACCACACACAAAGTCTTTGAGCTTCCGCTTGTGCTCTGAGCTTGTGCGCGCAGTATTACCGATGCATTGCCGTACAGGACTTTGCCCGCCGTTTCAGCAGTTGCGTCGCAGGGCTAACAGCTGTGTTCAGTTGCTTAAAGCTTGTCCTTGTCCTGCGCGTTCGCAAGCCGATCATCGCGGACGAAATCGGCGCAAGCCTCGTGCATGAACACCCGCCAACTTGCGTCAATGTATCTCATCTACTCATGCAGCTTGAGTGACTCCGATCGGCGGCGCGGCGGCCTGTCCCTCGAGTTGCAAGCATCGGCAGGCTGCGAGAACTAGCTTGCTGCGGCATCCCTGCATAGCTAGGGGACGCATCAGCAGCTACAACTGTGGGCGGTTCTCCTCTCGGGAAAGGGATCCCCGAAGCGCAGGTCTTGCTCAAGACCCTGCCTCGTCCCCCGCGCTCAAAGGCGCACGAGCGTGCCCCGACGGGGTGCGCCTGGCCTCGCGGCCCTATACGATGCGGTTTCTTGCCACGTTGTTCTCGACAAACCCTGGCCTCGCGGGAGTGCCCCAGGCCTCGCGGGTGCCGTGGCTCCACCTGGCTCCACGTGTGCCTCAGCGCCTACCTCTTGTTCTCCTGCCCCGCCTAGCTAACTGCTCACAAGAGTGCCACAGCTGCCACAACACTCTGTCCACCACCGCCAACTAGGGCAGGGGTGAGGGGTGGGCAACTCGGGGGCAAAATCGAGTTGCCGGCGTGCACCCCCCTGAAACTGCATACAACAGTTCAATACTAGCCGTAGCTTTGGGTGCGGCTCCGGCTCCGATCCCGAACCCGGCCTTGACATGGGCGGATGCCGCTGACAAGGAGGGCCAACCAGCTTCGGCCGGGAGCCCGCTTATAGCAGCGACAGCAGCGAGGGGCAATGAGCCCACGCTTTGCAGCAGTGCCCGCAAGAGAGGGCGGAGGAGGACGGACATAGGCGTCCCCAGCACAAACGGGATAGAAGCGGCGTCAGCCGGACGGAGACAGGAGGACGGAGCAGAGGCGCGACCCCGTACCTGAACGGGACGCGGCCCCACGAGCAAGCAAGGGCTATCGTTACACATAGGGCGGACAGCAGTGCGTGAACGAATCGTGGGCTCTATTTCCTGATCTAGGAGCGGTGACTACCTGCCTTAAATGCAGGAAGCGCCGCGGTTTAGTGGGCGACCGTACGCAGGCCACGCGGCCCAGTACAGGACGAGCGGGAACCCTGCGCCGTAGTATGAAGAAGAAGTTATTCTTTTCTCATAGAGTGGAGCGCCAGGCGTGTGCGTCCTGATCAGCGCGAGGCTGGCACGGGCAACTTCCGCCGTGTGGGTAGGCCGTCCGTGTGCGCTGTTGCGCTGTAGGTGTACGAGCGGCTACAGCCACCTCCAGGCCCAGGCCGTTCGTAAAGCCTGGGCCACGGGCCTTTCGTATAGGCAGGTGCCGGGAGCTGAGCCTAGCTGCACGGCAAGCCGTACGGCAAGCCCGCGAGGGGGGGTATATGGCGAGAGCCAGTCTTTTCCCGACAACTCGCCCATGGCCCACACACACAGGCGAGGATTCCGCGACATAGCGCTTGCGTTGTAGGCTCCTCCGCTCCCCGGCAGGTCCGCCTCAAGGTCCGAGACCCTAGCCCCGAGCGTGTGCGCACCCACGACCTCGGCCAGCCATTGACAGCTTAGTTTCGCTCAGCCTAGACATTCCGTCAGGACCTATAAACTATAAGAGCCCGCTTGCTCGACCGGAGGACACCCAGGCTTGGAGAAGACCATCCCCGCGGGGACATCCCCTCGCATCCCTCGGCCCCTCGGTATCACGCCCCCTCGTAGCAGGCTACCGCGTATACCCCCAGGCCCCCGCAGCATACTGCTGCTAGTGAAGTACAAGCCGGACAGCACCTGTGCCTAGCCGGAATACCCCTCGCGCCCCGTGCCGTCAGCCAGGTCCACCCAGGCTCAACCCCGCCTGCCTGTCCCTGACCCACATGCACTCTCCGCCGACCCGCACCTACGCACCCATCGCCTGTCTACGGACCAAGCTATCCATTAGGGTTCCCCACACCCTATCTCTGAGGGTCAGCAGGTGCTGAGTGAGACAGCAGCCTGAGGTGTCGACAGCCCCTGCAGCCCCCACCGGTCACTCCCTGCCCGGTCCCTGCACGCCTACACACCAGCCCTCCGGCTATCCAGCCCCTGTACATATCCTGGCCGCCTAAGGACAAAGTGGATCGTTCCCCAGTGGAAAGGTAACAAACAAGTACAGGCGCCGTCATATGTCTGCTTGGGAGCCATCCCTGCAAGTCACGTCCCCCACACGGTTGGCACACCCCTGAGGCGCGCAAAGAAGTTAGGCTGTCGCCTACAGGCGGTGCCCGCCCTGTTTGTGGCGACACGGACCCGCGAGTTGCCCACCCCTCACCCCTGAACTAGGGCGCTCAACTAACGGGGTGGTCGTTCTCCCCTGTCTCTCCGCATAGAGTTGTATGACTTGGCACCGCCTCGCTCTCAGTAGCATGGCCACTTACATAGGGCAGGAAATGCGTAGTTGCAACAGCGAGGCGAGGTTGGGACGCACGTGTAACGCCGTAACGTGGCTTGACAGGTTGACGTTAGCACTCCGCCCTCCTGCGTCTTTCAGCAGCAACACAGCTGCCCTCCACATCACCCCTGCTCCACATGCACCCCTTCTCCCTGGGGTCCGTGACCATGATTCACGGCGATGGAGAGCTCGCCCATACACACGCTTGAACCACAGGCCATCAACCCCGGACGGGGACGCTGCGTTACAGCCAATCCACCCGGGTCATGCACATGCCTTCCCATGCCCCTGCTACCACGTCACAGCACAGTAACGCCGTACCGGCTGATCGTCTTCAGGCCCCTCGCCGGCTTGATGCGCTGCGGCGACGGGGTGGGGCTGAGGGGCCTCGGCGCCCTGGACCGTTGCGGCCGGGTCACGTGAGCACCAGCAGCAGCGGCGTGGGAGAGTAGGTGTGCTGAGGGCACGGGGCGGAGGCTTGAGCGGGACAGCGGCGGGGTTGAGGCCCGGGGAGAAGGTGTAGCGAGACACACAGCGGGTGCGGAAGCGTACCGGTTGAGCGGGTGAGCGGGACGAAGCAGCGAGATATAGCAGGGATGCGCAGCGGGAAGCGTGAGCGGGGGCAGAAGCGTTGACGGGTACAGGGGAGAGCGCCTCTTCAAGCCGAGGGGCAGAGTAGCACAATAGTGCAGCAAAGGCGGAGGCAGCAGATGCGGAGGTCACTGGGGAGCGGGGAGAGGGGAGCACGCCGCCCCCTGACTTGGACGGCAGGGCCCCTACCCGGGCTCCAAACGAGATCTAGTGAAGACCATCCATCACCTCAGCGTGGGGCATGTAACGCACATCTCCTTCCTCGGTCACGGCCAAAAAGGGGTGGTCCTCAGACACCGTGTCCCAGTCCGACGGGGCCCCACCCCGGCAAAGCACTGAAGGCGCGCTTCCAGCTCTCCCCTTGCCAGCGCCCTCGCCTGCAGAATCAGGCCCTCTGCACCCCGATGCGCGTACTTGTACCTGCGTGCTTGCTCCATGGCCCCCACGGCGGCCGAGCACACCACGTCCCAAACTTGCTGCGCAATGCCCGCGGGGGCCTGCACCAACCAAACCTCATGCCTCTTCACCGCCCGACCAATAGCAGTGCCGGTCCCAGCCCTCCTCATGAGAGAGCTTCTGCAAATGGCTCGACTCCCAACGCGCATCAATGCCAACAGACAGCCGTCAGGTGCTCTCCTGGTGGCCAGCAGTGAAGGCAGGCATCGATAGGGAGCTGCGGGCGCTCAACCAGATAGCACAGCAGCGCTCTGTCAGCGCTACCGCAGCAGAACAGGCAGCCACACAGTCAGCTGAAACTGCCATGGCAGCGGTGGAGGCAGGCGGCGACGAAGCCGCAGCTGCGCAGGCGGTTGCGGCAAGGAGCGATGCGGCCAGGGCAGCATGCCGGGCCTCCTTTTGCAGCATGCCGCACGCCGGGCCTCCTTTTGCAGCATGCCGCACGCAGGGGCCCCGGGTCCTCCACGAAGATGTGCACAACAGTGAACAGAAAGGCATAGCTGGATGTCCGGACACTATGACGCAAAATGGTCGGGATTTTGGCAAGACCCCCGTTGGTTACTGGCCTGGACCGATTTATTCCCTATCGATTGGGCCGCCGCCCGCCCCGCCTCGTGCTCTGTACTTGACGAACAAGCCCCCAATCATCTTGCTCGCGGGGCCCGCCGAGCTGAGTTGCTTTGGCCAGCCTTGCATTGCATTGTGCACTTTTCAGCAAGCTCTATGGCGCTGCGCAGGGGCGCTGAGCTGCCGTCCGGGGTGGGGCAAGCGGGCCATGGGATGTGAGCGTTTGGCCGACCCTCCACGGCCTTACTGGGCTGGACCCACTATAACTCATAGCTGTTCCCTGAGGGCTAACAGTCACAGCGACACCATGAAACGCGGCTTGCTCTGCGCGGGGTCGTACGGCACCCATGCAAGTAAGGCTCGCTCACCCCTCCCGTGGTGCACGCTCGTGTGCTAAACTTTCGGCTTGCACCCCCTGCCCTCAATGCTTTGCGGTATACTGTATAGACCCCTCTAGCACCCTATCACGCCCGGACTGTCGTCTCGCATGCTGGCGCTAGCAGCGCTACTGCCGCAGACCGGCCTTGGAACGGCCATTGGTGCGCACTGTAGCGGTCACTGGCGTACCAGCACACGCTCTAGCTACTTTCCTGGCACCAAGCTCGTCAAGAGGGCTTCGGGTGGTGAGTTGATCGGCGGAATGTAGCGGGGGTTGTGGTGTCGCGGCGAGCGAGCATCAAGGTTGCCGGGGGGCGGGGCACGAAATCCCGGGCATTTTGCGGCTAAGGGGGACCTCGCCGGCATAACCCGCGCGACCCCGCCGCGCATACCAGCACCTAAACGCACCACTGACAACCACGCAGAGGTCGGGACAGGCGCCCGAGGCCAAAACACGACCGCAGTGCCAGCCCATCCGAGCGATGCCATAGGAGCATAAAATGTAGAGAAGAGCACGGAGAACACGGCAGAACGCAGCGCGGGGACGGGGCACCGAGCGGCTCGCGAGGGAAACTGGCACCACGTTGTAACGCAGCACAATATACGTAGGCAGGGCATCGCGCACCGCAACTGGCACCAGCCAATCGCGCGTCACCAGCACGGTCGGCGGGAATCGCGGGAACGGCCGAAAAGGGCCGAAAAGGGCCGAAAAGGGGCGGGGACGACGAAAGGCCCGGGGCTGCCCCCCAACGTCGAGAACCGCTGCAATGTGTAAAACGACATAGATACATCGCCAAGCACGTCACGATGCCGCGGGGACCGAAAACGACAGAACAGTCGTGTCAAGTGCGGACCGTGAGGTTCCGCGCAAGAACACTAGACATGAGTCGGCGCTGCGTGTAAGCAAAGCCACGCGGAAGGAAGCGAGCGCGTCAGTGAGAAGTTGAATGGGCCGGGAGGAATCGCGAACACGAATGCGGCGTCATTACGCCTGGTCGCCCTGTGGACTCCAGGTCTTGTGACTTAAAGAGGCGTTCTGCCAGGAGGTTGACACAGAGAAGAGCACAGAGCATAACGTAGAACGGTGACAATCGCAACCCTCCGACCTGTTAGACCGGGGGCTGGGGCCGCACTGCCATTCTTGTTACATCCTGCTGCGCTGAGGGGCCCGAGGGGCCCGAAAGTCCGAGCATCCGCCCCAATCGCCTTCCACGCCGCAACCCTGCCCGACACCCGCTCATGCAACGGCACGCCAGACATAGCACGCAACACACACACGCACCTTTCTAGGCACCCCCACCCGCCGCCGCGGCGGGTGCAGGGGGAGGCGGCTGGCCCCGGCCACGCCCCAGCTGCTGCTGCTGCTGCGGGGAAAAGCGGCCGCCGACGTAACCACGTCCGCCGCCGCCCCGCCCATAGCCGCCTGTCTGAGTCGACTTGGGCGGCGGCGGGGGCTTCGCCTTCTCCACGGTCTTGGCGGCCATCACCTTCACCGTCGCCTTCATCGTGGCCTCCGCCAGCTCCGTCTCAAACTTGGCCGTGACCTCATCCCCCAACGGTGACTGCGCCGCTGCAAAGTAACGATCCCACATGCTGGAGACCCCCGTCCTGCCATACTTAGGAAACTGCAAAATCGAATTCATGCGCCCCTTGCACACTTTGGCCGCCCAGTCGGCGTCATACAGCAGAGTCTCCAGAGCCGCGGTAACGGCCTGAGCCCCGGCACCATCGATCACACGCGCCACCACGCCTTTCACATCCGCCAAACCTGCGACCAATAGCTCCACTATGCCATGGACCGTGAGAAGGATAGCAAACTCATAGGCAAGTGAACCGGCCCGGTCGGGCCCATGCTGTGCACTATTCAGCTCCCGCCATTCCGCTATGTCCCTGAACCGAGTAAGCACAACATCACCATCTTTCATCTCCCCTGGTAGGTTGCGGAGCGTATCCCGGGGCAGCGACAAGGGCCCTCCCTCACTAGTTTGGGCCTGCGGCGTACCCCACTTAGCCTCCAATTCCGCTAGCACTGACCCCGCACCCCCACCTGCCATGTTCCGCATCAATTCGCTCATCATCTCCTCCATGCGGCGAAGCCGCTCATCCTGGCCAGCGCCGGCAGGCTCCGGCGCCGGTGACTCGCGTGCGCGACGATGATTCGCCTGGGCCGCCTGCGCCTGCGCGGCCGCCGCCTCCTGCCGGAGACGAGCGTTTTCCGCCTCCATTGCTTGGAAGCGCTGCTGGAACTCGTCCAAGCGCGCAGCCCACTCGGCTTGCGCCCGGAGAGTCTCCGCCCGCACGCCAGCCTGGTATTGCTCAAAAGAGACATACGCATGCTGACCTGCCGTCGGAGGAACCCCATTGTTGGAGTTCATGGCGCCGGCGCCGACCAACACGATCAGCATGAGGACGGCGACCGGCGCCAGGGCGCGCTGCGCCCGTACGTAGCTGAGCATAGCTAGGTGCTAAGGTACTCCAACTACTAGCCCGCTGGGCCTTGCTGATGTGCTGCTGCACAGCGGAAGTAAGCAAAGAAGCGCGCCCGAAGGCGCGGGACTTGCCCGTTGTTCAGCGCGTGCTGAACAACAAAACAAGATAAGCAATAGTATCTCTCACGCGCAGTAAGGTCCGCCCGGGGGCGTACGGGTCCCCATGCCGTGGCGCACGCGGGGACCAAACCCTGGCGGCCGAAGTCACCCCCTCACTAACCCGGCTACCGCTGCGCTAAGCCTGCATTGTTGTGGAGAGGCGCTTCGCACCGCTATCGCACGCAAAGTGGTAGAGGGTGCATTCACGCGACAGGAAGCCTCACCTGTGTGCGGCGGGTGTGTGCGCACATCTGGGACCACGCATTGGCGTTGGCGTCGCCGGCTGGGCTCCAAGGACAGCAATAGATATCGTGGCCTCGGCCGTTTGGATTGGATCGGCCTTGTGCCACTGGATGGATGGCCGCACGGAACTGGACTCGAGTTGAATGACACAGAAGGACTCTCGCTAAGGAGCGCGCGCGAAAGGAAAGCCCTGTAGAAACAGGCAGGCTTCAGTCGCAGGAGCCCCACTGGCCTGGCCCGCTGGCCGCTTGTTGCCTGCGCGCGGGTTTTCGCTTTTCCCCTGTGGCTCTCCCGTCCACTGCGGCATCTGCCCCCCTGAGACTTTGCGGGGGGCAAGATGAGACTTTGGGGTCGGGGCCCCAAGCCAAGATGAGACTTTGCGGGGGCCAAGATGAGACTTCGGGGGCGGTGTTTTCAGCTGGTTGAAGGTTCCGCCGACCAGTCCTTTTGCCGAGTTGAAACTTCGCGACCTCCTGAGTACCCTCCTTTGGAGGTGGTCGACCTTGGGGGGGTATGGGTTGGCAACTAGCGGCCGCCACGGGCGGTCCGAGGGGCGTGCCCCCCAAGGAGTGGACGGAAAGGGACATGGCTGGGGTTTGATAAGGCGGGGGCTCGAGAGCGGGGGCCGAGGGGGCCGCAACCCGGCACGCGCGGGTACGCGAGCCCGAGACGCGTTCCTGTCTCACACCTTGTGGCAGTTAGGCACAAGTTAGATCGACGGTAAATAGTTGTGTACAGCATGGCGCGGCAAGGAGGGCACACCCGGATGCTGAGGCTCGGGGCGTCGAACGCGCGCGGTGTCGATGGTCGGCACCGTTCTCGCTGACCGCCGCACGCTGCTGCGCTTGACCGACTCCATGAAAGCATTTCGAAGCCACTCATGATATTGCGTGTTTGATGCGGCGAAATAAGCGTGTTTAGAGCCCTATGGTTCAGCTCGGCAAAATTTGGCCCCCAGCGATGCTACGAGTATTCGCTGTGCTCTTTCTCTGTTGTCCACAAAAATTACTGCACAGCGCACCGGTGTGGCTTAGTCGCAAACATCGACTCGCGTCGCGGTTCTCGCGCTCGCTGAACACGCCGCGTACGCACCGACACCAGCATACATAAGTCCGCGACTTTAGCCAATTGGTCCGGAAGCCGTTAGCGTGGGCAAAGGGGGGGGTAAGTGTGAGTGTACAGAAGCGTATAGCGGCCCCGCATAGGGGGCACGCCAACACCCGCCGGGCCGGGCGTGGGCGCCTCCCGGGCTGTGCCTCTCCCCCTGCGGCTCATCGCCACGCCCTGACAGCTGCGAGAGCTGAAGTGGACTCGATTACTGTGGGCTTGTCTGGGCCAGGGCAGTCTCGTGCTCAAGTTGCATCCCGTTTGGAGGTGGTCGACCTTGGGGGGGTATGGGTTGGCAACGCCCGCCGGGCCGGGCGTGGGGGCCTCCCAAGTTGTGCTCCTATCCTGGTGTACTTTTTGGGCTGAGCCCCCGCCGGACCACTCAAACCACACGTGTACAGACCTGTGAACGACGGGAGAACCGCCGCAGGGCGGAAGCGGCGTCAGGAACTTGGTCGAAGGCGCATGCCAGTGTCGCGCGGCAAGCAGCGGAGCCACTCGCACATCCCAGAGCCGATGGGGGTGTTCTGGTAACACGAAGCCCCAGGGAAGTCCAGTTTTTGGGCTGAGCCCCCGGCGCGTAGCGCCTGGCGCGGAGATTACCCCGTGTTGACGTGCGTGCCTGCGTGCCTGCGTCTCCTGCTTTGCCACGGCCGTGAGGTGACTGGCGGTCCGGAGCCAAGCTTGCCATCGTGCTCTGCGCTGCATAGCCCCTTGTTCTAAACCCCGTGTCAGTGTCCGTGCCTGCGTCTGTGCCGTGCCTGCGTCACACATAAACATGCGATTCACGCCTAGCCCGCGATGCCACAAGCTTTAGTTTCATCATTGCTATTGCTTGTGATTGAGAGCAGGGAAACTTATCGACCCTTCGCGAACTCAACATGTTGGCAAGGCAGTCGCACCAGCTCGCACCCATAGCCCAAAGAGCAATTCGGACATTCGTTTCGATACACACCTAACACTTTGAAGCTAAGAGCGAGGTAGTTTCGACAAGTTTGGGCACGGCTCTTACGAGGATGGCTGTGGTGCCGACTTCGGTGAAACCTCGCCGACCAAGCCCCGACCGAGTGCGATGTTGGTATCTTATCTTCTGCAACTCAGATCCGTCGAGGAGGAAGTACGGGCAACACTTTGTCGCCGGTCGGCGTGGGAATGTGTTTCGCCCCGCGTCCATCCTCGGCCCCCTGTCCCCCCGAAGACGGGGACGCTGCACGGCCCCTGCGAGCACAGCACCCCCCGAAGACGTTGTTCTCGTCAAACCCCCCGCCACACGGCCCCGCGCTTTGCACCGTGCCTGCACGCATATGCCGCTGCCCAGACATTCTAGGGCTCAGCCCTTTTTCCAGCTTCGAGGAAGCTGACACCCATCTTGTCCGCAATAATCCGTTCAGGCCTTCCACTCCACGCTAAGTCCGGCGGTCCGGGTGGTGAGGGACAATAGCGAGCGGGCATGGCGGCGGACACTTACAATAGGATTCCTGGGGCGTCACCCTCCAAGGATAAGTCCACACCAAAGGACCCAAAGCCGATGGGTCCAAATCAGAAATCGATGCGAGCTCGTACCCTGGGGTGGATCCGTCAGCCCCAAACAGAACGTACAAGCCCCGCAACAACGGAAGGGCGCCGCTCCCATCGTAAGCCAATCTAGGCTGAGAACCCAGATATCCGTCGCGCCAGCTAAAGCAAGCACTTCAGTGACAAGCATGCATCAGTGTAAGACCAAACGCATCCCGGCCATGCCTTCCACACGGCCTAGACATAGTTTCAAGAGCGTAGCCGTGTCCCAATGCAATAAAATTGGAGGTAACCCTTTTCTTTGTGTTTTGAAGTTCTTGCACCCGACAAGTGTAATTGCGTCTTGCGGTTGCACCAGAGCAAGCCAAGCGCCCAACGCCTTGCCCGAGTGCACAGCTACAAGCAGTATCAGACACCTCCTGCTTGCACTCTACGGCCCTACGGAAGCATGCATGCCGTTGCCTCCAGTCGACGGGTCTTCACTGGCGGCACCGCTCCACCCACCAGCTGAGCGGCCGCCTCCTCGGGCCGACTCCGCTTCGCCCGCAGCTGGGGTGAGGAGCAGACGGCTGGTCCATCCAGGCTCACACTTGGGGCCGCGCTGGCCACCTCGGGCTGGCCGTCGGCATGGATGCAGCCGCTGCCCGATGCATCGCCGCTGGTGAGGCCGTTGGGGCTACACCTCCCCGCGTCTTCATCAACGAACGGGCAGGTGGCATCGCCCATGCAGCCGTCCCCGTTTCCACGAGGCTCACATTCAGGCTCTGACACTGCATGGAGCTCAGAAGTCACCTGGTCACAGTCCTCGCCGTCGCTCATCCGCTTGCCGACTGTCCCGCGCCGCTGTGGGTCTAAGGTCGCCGGAGAGAAGCCGCCCAGTGCAGCGGCAGTGGAGCAACACCCAGCCCGCGGCCCCTCTGCAGCGCAAGCGACGGGCTGGGCGTCCACCGGGGCTGACGATTCCGACTGCGGTAGTACCCGTGAAGGCACCGCGCTGGACTCGGGCGCCAGCGGCGGCTGGACACTGGAGCCAGCGAGGCCGCCGCAGGCAGCCGCCGACCGCTGGGGCTCATCCCCCTGAGGCGCGGAGGTCGGCAGTCCTACTGTAGGCTGTCGCTCGTGCCGCCCACCCGCGAGAGTAGGACACCCGACCGGCTTCGGCGCAGAAGTAAGGGAGGCACCTGCCTGCGGCACTGCTTCTGCTGGTGAGGACCCAGCCGGTCCCTGCTGCGCTGTATGCTGCTGTCGCTGCGTTGGCTGCGCTGGTGCCGTCGCATAGAGCTCCAGGACTTGGCTCTCGATATCTGCAGCGGGCAGCAACCAAAGATCATTGTCGTTAGCTCCAAGACAAGAAACCTGGCCTAGGAGCTTGTTTCCGTGCCTCCCTCCATGCCTTCCCCACTGGCAAGAGACAAGCGCCGAGGTATGACCAGCCCCATTCAGAACCCTTCCTTCCATGTCCACCCGCACCCTCCTCACCGTTGGCCTCCTCCTGCGTGACCTCGTGGGAATGGAACCAGTCACCGTCCGCAGCAAGGGTCAGCACCCTCTGCAGCTCCGGCGGCACGGGCTTGTTGCTGAAGCGCGCCTGGGCGATGCGCTTCGCCGCCATAATCAGGGCAACGGGTGCCACCTTGCCGCTAGAGTACTGCAGTGACAGACTCGTCAGGCAGCTGTCGTTCAAGAAGAATATCATGGCATTGCTGAGGCTCTTCTTCAGCGCGTACGCCTCCTCCTCGCCTGGCGGAGGGGTATTGCCCAGCGCCCACAGGCCCAGAGGCTCGAGGAGGCGGCGGGAGAGGGTGACGTGCGTCTCCACGTTGAGGTTGAAGTTCAAGGAGAAGAGCATCGCCTGCTCGGCGAGCATCGCTCCCTCCTTGAACTGCTCCAACGTGGCCTGTTGCGTTGACGCACGCAGGGCGGGTGGGCAAGCTCGAGAGCGCGGCCCCAGACATGGGCAGGCGCCTTCGAACGCCACGCACCATGAACGCCTTCCGAAGGTACCCGTCACTAAGGCATGATCTACCTAGCCACACGCGCACTCAACGCGAGCGACAGGCCTAGACGCCGGACCTCCTGCCCCCCGAACCGCCGGGGCCGAGAGACCGACCTGGTCAGGGACGTATTGCGGGCTCTGCTTGTTGGCGTTTTTGAGGTGCAGGAGCACGTACGCGACGTCCTGAACGGACCGCGGGCTCTCTTGCACCTTGGATGCCAGCAGGAGGGCGCCTCCGACCACGAGCTGTGACCAGAGACGGCACATGCAGCACAGCTCATAACACAACTATTGACAGGGACTAACGCTGCGCAGCCTCAGGACGGAGACACGGCCGCCGCAGCTGCTCAAACGGGTGTCCCGCCCACGCGCTAAAGCACTCACGTATCGGTCATTCTTTGTTATGGACCGCGTGAGGAAGAAGCGGTTTATGTAGGTCATCGAGGTCTCATAGACCCAGGTTGGTCTGCGGGGCACAGCCGGACCACAGTTCAGGCTACCGAGCTCCCCGGGTGACCAGCCAGGCTGTCAGCGGCACCGGCGAAGCTGGGCCACAGGACCCCGGGCAAGATCGGCGCCCAGGCCCAGGAGACCTCCGCCCCCGGCCCATGGCTCACAGCTTGAGGGTTTTGACCGCTGCCTTGACAAGCTTTGAGGTGGTGGACCGCCAACGCGCCTCCGTGGGGCCATCTATTCCTTCCAGACGAGACGGATTTGCGGCTTCAAGCTGGCTGCGTGAAAAGTACTTTGAGCTGCCGATGAGCCGTGTCTGCATAGCCGGGGCCGGAGGAGCTTGCAGGCGGCGGCGCTGCGCGGAGAGGCCCGGCGCGCGGCTCCTAGCGTAGATTCTGCCGGCTCCCTCGCTTGCTAGTCTGATGTGCTACTGGTGAGGCAACGTGTAAGGAGCTGACGCGTCGTGAAAGTTGAGGACAGAATGTTGGGATACAACACGTTGGCACTGAGCGGGAATGGAGGCACCTGCGCGATTGGCGTCCACGCCTGCCATGGACGCCCCCGTCTACGCGCCCCATAGACGCCCAGCATAGGGCCCTAAGCACGTAGGAACCACTGCTCTATCATAGCAATCCTTGAGCCACAGCGTCCTTCCCCTAGCCCGAACGCTGCTGCCATTTCCCTCCCGAGACCCTGGCGACCACCGAGCTGCCTCAACTCAGTATGCCGAACTCCAAACCTACGCCCAAGGGCAGTGCTCAAGCGCGGTGTTGACCTGTGGGCTGTGGCGCCATTTACCCCGCCGTGGAGCCGCGATCAGGGGATGCGGTAACACTGGCGAGGCGTACTTGCAGATGCTATCAGCTGCGGCTCATCAACATGCGTCGTGAGCTCTGCGCCTACGCAAGCTCCAGCGCGTCGCTACTCAGCGCTCATGACCAGAAGTACATAGCTTCTACGTTCGGGCGGAGTGCGGGGCCAGTGGCGCCGGCCAGTTTTAGGGCCCCACTTTTTACCGCTGCCCTCGGCGCTACCCCACCGCCCAACCTGCCCTCCTCTGACTCGAGACCTGTCCTGGGGTGGGCTTCGTGCAGCACCGCTCGGCTGCTGGCAGGCGGCGGGGCCCAGAGAGCACCCGAGCGCTCTGCCCCGCGCCTGCCTGGGCCTGCCCGCTTTGAGGTGGCGCAACCAGGAGCAGCGGCACAGTCATCAGCTGCACTGCTGGGGGTCCGTTCACTCGAGCTTTGGGGACCGTGTTGCCGTGCGCTGGCTTCAGTGCATGGGTGCCCGCCTACGGGGGCACTCGGGTTGCGTCCCTCGCTCGCAGTCGTACAGAGACCCGGTGTTTTTCAACGCCTCCCGTCGGGATTGAAGGGACTGCTTGGCACCGAGCACGGCTGCCTGGAGAATTGTTGTCGGGGACTTGCCGGAATAGCCATACGGGAGGGGCAGGGGAGCTGTTCGCACCCACCCCAGCCCGGGCACATAGCCAACCCAGCCACTCTTCAACCTTACTTCAACCTCTCCCCGCCTTCTGCCCCCGTGCAAGGGCACATCTAGGGGCCTTCCTGTATCAGTGCTCCATCGGATGTGGTGACCGCCTCGTGCGCATGAGCACTACCATGCAGGCGAATGAACCATACCGGCCGGCCGCGACGGGCCCTGTCACTCAGGGCGGTCAGCCTGACGGACGGCGGAGCAGGGGCTACGCCTGTGCAGCTGTAAGTTCAAGCGTCGCTGCGGCGCCCCCGCCGCCAGGCAGCGCTGCAGTGTAGGAGCAGAGCAGGCAGAACGCAGGGGCCGCGGGAAGCCCTGGCGACGGCCGCGGCGGCCGCTCCGTCTGCAGACCGCCGACGCGTTTGCGGCGTTCTCCCGAGGCACGCAAACACAGCTGCTGTATGCCCGCCACCCAGGTGGCGATGGGCGGTAGCAGCACGGCATTTAGAGGGTCCTAGGGTCGTCCGGCTCGCCACCGACATGCTGCTGGGCTCGCTGTTCCTGGAGGCCAACTACGCAAGATCATCTCCTGCAGCCCTTCTCAAGCAGCGCCTTCACCACTGCAAGGACGGCCGCAGTCGGCCTCTACCCAAACCCGCCTGTTGTGCCTCACCTGACCACCAAATGACGGGCAGCCGCACCGCGGACTGCGCCTGCTACAGACTGCAATGCAGAACCGGACCGATACCGGTATGGCGGCAGGCTCAGGGGACAACACGTGCACCATGGAGCACGATGTTGCTGAGGAGGCTTGGCTGAGTGGCAGTGGCACGAGGTGCAGGTGCAAGGTGTCAAGTGAGGTAGACTAGATCTGTTGCGGCCCGCCGGCGGCGCAGAAGGGCAGAGCAGAGCAGGCCAGGGGTGGAGCATTGGAGGCCTAGACGGCGGGGCTTGACTCGAAGACCTAGCCAAGGCGCATGGCACGAGAAGAGGCCCAAGGCCCCGACGGCGCAGAAGGACGGACTCGGGGGGGGGGGGGGGGGAGCGTGGGGTTGATGGATGAAGTGCCAGGAGGGCGTGAGCGGGCTGCTGTGGCCGAGCCCCCCAGGTGGGGCAATGACGCAGAGTCACTCATTGCCGAATGGGGATGGGCAAAGCGGGGACATGGGGACGAGGGGCTTGCATGCGGGCAATGCGGGGACAGTGCGCGTACTGGTAGTGCGAGTCGAGGAGTTGAGGCTGAAGAAGTGTACACGTACCTCCAACCTCCGCCCACGCAGCATGAGAGTGCACAGGGGGGTGCGTGTCCGCCCCAGGCCCCACAGGGGGGCTCACGTCCGCGCATACCGCTCCCTGTCACCCTGTGGAGAAAGCTTCCTACCTACGCAAGTTGCGTGCCACGCGCAAGCCGCTATTGTCACGACCCCACGTGTAACCGCTCCCACACCGACGATATGGGGGTTACACGGGCAGGATACGGGGGTTACCGACGATATGGGGGTTACACGGACGCTATGAACTCAACCCTCTTCCGCTTTGACCACAGGAACGTAATGACTTCAGAGGAGCACAAGGCCGCCACCCTGCACAAGTCCTTGAAGGCGAATCGACTTGGTGCGGCCAACCAGCTTGGAACGGACGAATGGCAAGCCACAGAAGCCCGGTGGCCCGGCCCAGCCCCGATTACAGTCCTGGCGTGAGCAGGGCACTCAACCAGTGTACTGAGAGGCCCCCTCTTCCGCAAATCGGCAGAGCGGGTGCCCGAGAGGTCTGACCCCACCAGACCCTCAAACCTCGCCGCTTTCTCCACTGCGCCCTCACCCACGCGCTCTTGCCCGCGGACCCCCCCAGTTTAAACCTAGTTATCGGTAGAGGTCCTGCCCAGCCACAAGTCCCACAGGTTGCAGACCAGCCGCCTTAGGAATGACGCGTTACAGGGTTGCGGCCAGTTGGCAGACGAGCTGCCGGCCCCGCACAAGGGGGAGAGAGTCAACTTCAAGCCAAAGAATGGAGACACCCGGCCCACGTGGGGCACGGGGAAAGAATCAGCTTCATTACAAGCACCGTAACCACGCCGAGTCAGGGGGAAGGCGGCTCGACATCCGCAGGGGGGTTGAACCGCGGCTTCCCTGCCACGCCACCCAGGAAAGGGTGCTCAGGCGGAACGTCTCTCCACTTCTTACTGAAACCTTGACCACAGTCTTCAGCAAAAGAACGAACCCGAGCCCAGAATTCCGCAACTACTCGCAAACTAAGTCGAGAAAGGGTGGCGCGCCCAAGCGGGGCACCTGACTCCGGGCGGGCGGCATAGAGCCACTGACGTCCCCGCTCCAGAGCAGCCACCGCAGCCAAGCAGACCACATCCCAAGTCACACCAGACACGCCCACAGGCGGAGTCCCGAGCCACAAATGCTGCTTGTCAAGGGCATAGCTAGGAGTCCATCTGTACAGTTCTTCTTCAAGGGCCTCACGAAGAGCACCAGCGACACAGCAAGACCAGAAGTGGTGTGCCCGATCTCCCTCATCCATCTGCACACCACATGGGCACACCGCAGGGGCTACACCCCTCACAGCCCTAGGGAACGGAGCCGCCTCGCCACTCCCTCGTGCCCTGTCCCAAGCGCCACCCGGTACCCCTCCTGCGCCGCCGCCTCCCCCACCATCCCCAGCGACGCCGTTGCTCATGTATGCGTGCTCCCTATCGCTGTACTTGCAGAGCTATGTGCAGGGCTATGTACAGGGCTATATGTGTAGATATGCGCTACGCAAGTGAGGAAAAAGGAGCACCCCCGAGCAATATCAGCTGCATCCATCCCAAACCCCGCAAACCCATTAAGAGCCAGACGCCAGAGCGGTTCGTTGTGTTCCGGTTCCCACCGCACCGCCCAAAGCCGCCGCAGAGCTGCGGCGAACGCAGACAGTGGTTCAGGCGGCGCGGCGGGAAGAGATAGGGCCTCCGCAACGAATGCCCGATGGCGCCGCGCCAGCGAGTCCACCGACGCGGAGAGTTGGAGCTGCGTAGCGGCCCGAACCGTGAGCTGGATCACGCGGCGGGAGCACCCGGCGGCAGCGTCCAGCCCACGGCAGGGGCGATGATGCGACAGGCAGCCAGCAGCGGCGGGGCCGCGGCCGGCCCACCAGGCGCCAGCCGTGCAGCACGTGCAGCCTCCACCCAAGCTGGGGGTATACGCTGCAGCAGCGCTGCAAGAGGCCAGCGGCCCGGACTCCGCAGTGGAGCTCGGACGGTAGTGTGAACCATTCCGAGACGCCGAGCACACCAAGCACGACGTCAGAGCGGTACAGGGGCAGGCAGCGGCGAGCCCAGCGCGGCGACGGGCGCCCGCCAGGCCGCCGCTCCCATTGACGGTTGAAGCGACGGAAGGCATCCAACACCGCAACCGCCATGCCCACGCAACAAAGCGAAGGCACGTCGAAGAGGTCGGGGAAAGCCAAACGTAGAGGCTCGCCGCCAGCATCAAGCGCGGGGTTGCCCCACAGCGGAGCGTGGTAGCACCACGGCCCCGCTGCTAGCAAGTCCCACGCAAGCACAGCCGGCGGCGGAAGAGCAGTGAAGGCAGAGACAAGACGTTTGAGGGCGGGGCAGTCGCTGGGGAGGGGGCGTCCGAAGAGGCGCCCGCCCGCGGCTGCGGTGAGGAGGCTTCTCTGCCGGTCGGTTGGTGAGAGCGCCTGCGTGCAAGCGACGCGGCTGGCGTGGAAAGAAAGCTCTGCCATAGCAGGCTGGGCTCTCGCACGGGAGGAAAGTTTGGGTCATTGTAACATACGTGCCAAGCCAGCCTTGTTGGCCAGTCCAGTCATGCCTCTTGATCCCTCTAGGCTCCCTGCCGCGCCACCTCAAGACATCCCAGGCGAGACAACCTTAGCGCATACCTCGTCCACACGCGCGGCCACCACTGTGCGCCTAGTGTACGGTGTCACGCCCCTTCCAGCATCACTTAGTTCACCGCTACGAGTGCCGGCCATCCACAACACGTCTAGCTCCTAGTTGCCAGTGTGCAGTGACCGCCTGGTGGCAGCAGCAGCAACATTTGCTGAGGATAGAGTGTTCGTGAGGTTCGACAAGCTGGACATGAGAGTGCCGCCACCCTTGGCAGCAAGCAGCGCTACAGCGTGCCCAGTGGTGTTGGCGTTGGTCTCCTTCTGCTTCTTGATGAGCTCCAGGTTCTTGCAGCCCTCCCACCGGCCAGCATTGCTGACCCCGTTCATGCACAGCGTGTCGCCAATCGCCGACTCTGCGACTTGGTACATGACTGCATCTAGCTTGGACAGCAGCGTTACGTAGTTGTAGAAACGGATATCCAGATCGTTGATGGCCTGCAGCTCCCTGGCCCAGTGAAGTGGCAGCGCAGCCGGAAGGCCCTGGTTGTGCTTGGCGCTGTTAGCGCGGCAGACGATGTCCTCGGTGTCACACCAGCCCATGCCATATTTCAGCGACTGGGCCCAGCGGTCTGGCCGCTCCATGACAGTGAACACATCAATGCGCTTGGTCATCAGCATACGCGCCTGGTTGAGGTGAGCCTCGGTAATCTTGCCCAGCGGCAAGAAGAACACCGACTCGCCCAAGAGGCTGCAGGGCGGGACGGCGGATTGGGGCGGATCAGTGGTATTAAGGGCGGCGGGTGACAGGGATTATGGCCCGAAGCAGCTCCCCGTGCTAGCAAGCCACAATCGGTGAGCGTGGCAACCGACCCCACCTGCGAATGTAGAAGTTGTCCAGCGGGCCTGGCATGAGCTGGTGCCAGTGGTTGACGTCACGGATGCTCTCATTCGTAAAGAACAGCGGGCGCTGCGCCATGCAGACTTCTCCATACCTGCGATGGTAAGGGTCCAAGAGTTAGCCCATACTCATGTGAGCGGCGGTAGGACTGCGCACGTTCTGACAGGGAAGAGGAGATGTCATGCTTACTGGCGCCAGCCCATCTTGATGTGGGAGATGATGCGCTCAAGCGGACGGCGGACCTGTGGGCAGGTCCACACATGGGCTCGGGCATTGCAAGGCGACTTACGGTTGCCACAGCCCCAGGGGCCTGCCTTCCTCTAACCTGGATCAGGGTCACAAACTCGTTGTCGCACATGTCTACACCAGAAGGACCCTTGCCGCCGTCGACGACAGCAAACTGCAGGCCACGCGGGCAGTGGGGCAGTGCACAACTGGTGACAATTACGCCAACCATATCTAAAAAAAGCTCCAACTAGGGCACTACCAGGCAAGTACCTCATTGGCATAGAAAGTGATGTTGTTCGCCACAAGAAATTGACGTCTCTCCTCACAGCTCACAAGCGGCTGGCGCCATCTGGGCAAGACCGTAGGTTGGGTGAGTGAGTGGCCCAGCGCTTCTGAGAACGGCAACAGCCTTGACAGGTGCTCGCACCTGTACGGCCAGTAGATGCAGCCTTCCCCAGGGGCTGGGACATGTGCTGACTGGTTGTAGTATCGTGGCTGCGGCAGCAGAGGGAAGGCTCGTTGGCAAGCTGACAACCTCATGCCGTCTCAGCACCAGTGCGTTGGTACTTACGAAGTCGTCAAATTGGAATACCAGGCTGTCGAGGCAATCAGGAGGGGTTTAACTGTGAAGGTAAAGTTGCTGCACAACGTCAATGGCCAACTGCAACTCACCAGCTACCCGGGTTCTCGGGGTTGGGGATGAGATTGTTGCGCTGGGCCAGCTGGCAGAGGGTGGTGCCCCCTGGAAAACAGGTACTCGTCAGGATCAACCCCCCGAAACGGGCCCCCGTGACAATGCAGCGCACCCACCAGTCTTTGATATATGGGTCAGCTGAACAATCTTTGTTTGAGCAATCTTGCGCCGGAGCTGGTTGTAGACATCAAGCACAAGAAGTTCTGCACAAGGTGTGACGTGGGGATGGGTCCGCGCAGTGAAAGCTACCCCCCCTCCCCCCCAACCGGCCTCAACAACCCCACCAAAACTCCGCCCTCCGCACCTGCAACCTGCGCAGCACTGGACTCCAGAGGGCCCACGCGGAGCCGGTGCAGCAGCAGAGCAGCCAAGACAGCGCGACGAGCGCCAGGCAGCGCCGCTGGCGGTGCCGTCAGGGCGTTAAAAGCCTGGCTTGCTCCCGCTAGCTGCTCGAGGATACTCGTCTCCGGTGTAGGAGACGACAGGGCGTTGAGGTACTTCTTTAGGGTGCTAGGCGCCCAGTTTACAATCTCCGTCAGCTCGGTCTCAAGCGAAAGCGCTGGGACATCGCCGAAGTGCGCCAGGAGCGACGCGTCGAGGGCCTGCGCGACATGTGATATTCAGCGAAAGCCTCTGTAGATGTCAAGACTGGGGGCCACGCACCCGCTTCTTGCCCGCAAGAGCGAAGGGACCAGCAACGAGCAGCAGCAGTAGCACCGGTGCCAGCAAGGGTTGACGTGCCATCATGACGGCAGGCGGTTGTAGTCTGTGCACTGTGCCTTGATAGAGAACAGCCAGGAGTGTAGTGAGGAATCTGAGGATTTGCAGTCTTGCCAGCTAAGCGGACAACTTCGCCTGAAGCTGAGTATTATCAGCAGCGTAGACGTTGTAAGGAAGGCCCTCGTGTATGACCCTCGATTTTGATATGAGCCTGCTACTGTGTGTCGATCACATGCGCGAGGGCTGAGAATAGAGCCTTGCCCCGTCAGCCGAGTAGGACGAGGCACGTAACAGCTGTATGAAACTTAATTGAGCCTGGCCACCATCACCTGCCACCATCACGAGCCACCACAATGCAAGTGCCGTACACGGCCGTACCGCCAAGGGCTGAGCCCCAAACCCCACCCCGCGAGGCCGGGCAGCACGGGGCCGCGCAATCAAGCACTACGCCCCAGGGGAGAGGGGTGTGCGACTCCCGCCCCAACCGGGCGACTTCCTCAATCGGGGCCAACACCCCACCCGCAGCCCGGTATAACAATAGATACTAGCATACAGAAGTCTGCTGGGCCGGTCTAGGCGGCCGGGGGCCAGCCTGGGCTGGCCCTCGCGACGCATGTCGGCATGCGTGCAGAGGTCTACCGAAACTCGCTCCGATGCTGCCAGAAAGGGCTTCAATCTCTACCTTTGATGTAATAGTACCTCTGGAGCAGGGATTGCGGCCTGTACGGGCTTCAAGCTGCGCGCGGCTGTGGTCACCTCAAGGTCGCGAGCAATCAGCGGTGTGGTCTGCTCTGGGCAGCCCCGGGCAGCACCCTCACGCCCATGCTAGCTGCACGGGCCAGTTATGATGACGTTAGCGCGGGCGTCTTCTTAGTGCCTGGCTCAGCAGACGTAGTGCCGCTCTTCAGACGGACCGTTAGAGCCATTTTGCCAGAAGCTCACCAGTGTCGCTGCAGTGTATCGGTTCTTGTTCACCGCTGCCAGGCACTGGTGCTCGCACAAGGCGACGCTCGCTGATCCATAGCTCCTCGAGCTATGGATTGCTCCCCGACGCGACAGAAACGCGGGGATCCTGGCGAGGGGGGAAAACACCGTGGGTTACGGTCCGCACGCCCCTCGCCGGGAACTTTACGCAAGTGCACATTCGCAGGCGCGCTCCGATTGCCTCCCAAACTGCTTCATATGCATGGGCATAGCATTAGGAGGTCTTGCGTGCGATGGCGCGGTCGCCCCCGCAAGTCGGCTCGACCGCGATGGGAAGTAGACTGTTCGGCGTCGTTGTGAGGCGCCGCCCTGTGCAGGTCAGCAGGATGTTTTCTACGAACGTACTGTGACCTTTTAAAGCAAGAATAACGCAAAGCAGGCACAGAAGACTGCATTTCCAACATGCGCATGCGCGGACGCAGCCACCAGACCTGGCTCTGCATAGCAAACCTTCATCCTGTAGGCTACTGAACACCCGATGATGACGCCTGAGGCAGAAAGCGTTCGCAAGACACTGGAGCAGCTGTCCATCGCAGCTGTGCGTTCTTCGCCAGCACGCGTCTCTGCGGAGAGCGGTGAACTTGGTTAGCATGAAACTCACACGGCAGAGGAGTTGGCGGAGGCATGGGCCCCGTGGGCGGGGTCTCGGTCACCTCCGGGTGTGCGCGCGGGGGACGGGCCCCGCCCCTGGCGGCCTGGGCTTTGCTGCCCCCCCCTGCAGTGCACGTCCAGCCGGCTGCGAGACCGGGCGTGTGCTCTCTTGCTGTGGGCTTGTTTGGGCAAGGGCAGCCTCGTGCTCGAGTTGCGTCACGTTTATACAGGGTCGACTTTGGGGGGGTATGGGTTGGGAGGCCTCCCGGGCCGGCCGTGGGGGCCTCCCGGGCTGTGCCTCTCCCCCTGGGGCTCGCCGCCACGCCCAGCCGGCTGCGAGACCTGAGGTGTGCACTCTTGCTGTGGGCTTGTCTGCGCAAGGGCAGCCTCGTGCTCAAGTTGCGTCCCGATTGGAGGGGGTCGACTTTTGGGGGGGTATGGTTTGGGAGGCCTGCCGGGCCGGTCGTGGGGCCTCCCGGGCTGCTCCCAGCCTTCTGCCCAGTGGCTGGGCATGTCTAGGGGCCCTACTGGTAAGAGGACTTGGCCGGATGTGATGGGCGTGCAATACAAGAGCCGTTCTGGCCGAGTTCAGTGGGGGTCCCCTCCCTGGCGGTCCTGTCCCAACCACACATCCCACCCTTCCACGCCACTACCTGACCAGCGCTGCTCCCAGCCTTCTGCCATACTGCTTGGGCATGTCTAGGGGCCCTACTGGCAAAAGGACTCGACCGGATGTGGTGGGAGTGCAATGCAGGGTTGCCAATACGTATCAGTCCCCGTATTAATACGGCATGCGGCGCGGGGGTACCGGCCGGGCAGCCGGGGGCCGGCGGCGGGGGGGGGGGGGGTTCTGTGCTCGCAGGGGCCGTGCAGCGTAGTCCGGACGACGACGAAGGGGGATGCAGCTGAACGCAACTAGGCTGTGCGCAACGCGACAGAAAGAGGTAGAGGCAGAGTGACAGGCATGGGCAAGCAGCCGCACGGGTGATCCTAAGGGCCGCGCCACGCAACGCATTCGGACTCGTTAGTTATCTTTCCTATGCCATCTTGTGGTGCCGAGGCCCCCAGCGCGTGCGTGCAGGCGTCCGCGGATCCCAGAACGTGGCGCAAGCTCACCTGCGAAGCGGATGGAAAGCGCCACGTGAGCCGCTAGGACGCCGAAAGCCGCGTAGTGCAGTGCAGTGTGTGAAGGTGCGAGCTGGGGGAAAGAAGCAGGGCGCGTGCTGGCGGAAGTGTAGGTGGGTCGACCGTACGGCAGGCTGGCGGAGCTGCCTCTACGAACGCTAAGGGTAGACCCCAGAACCCGGCGTGCAACTAAATGCTACTCGGCACCAAGATGGCGTTGTGGGAACGCGTAAAATTTTGGGAGCCTAAGGGCTGGTGCCCGAGTGAGAGGGATACGTGGGCGAAGACAGGGAAGGCGTTGGCGAGGAGGATGCTGCTCAGGCTGCCTTGCGCTCGTAGACATGATGACACGGTCGCATTGCTCGGTTTGCTGTGGCCGTCGTGCTAGGGGTAACGTCGGGCGCACGCAACGCATGCTGGAACCTGCGAGGAAGCTGAGCTGTGCTGTGGAGAGGGCTGCAGGCTGCAAGTGCGTGCGACGTGCAGGAGGGACAGCTGAGGGGGCCAATGGGCTGCTGATGGCGCTTGGAGACGTTGAGGGGGCCAATGGGCTGCTGATGGCGCTTGGAGACGTTGAGGCAAGGGAGCGAGTTTTGGGGCAGGCGAGGGCATGGGGTAGGCAGCCAGCATACGTGTTACCAAGGCAGCCGGGCTCCGACGAGCTCCCCAGACGAAAGGCGCCGGCGCGACCAAGGGGGGGGGGGGTGCTGGGGTGCTGGAGTGCGTCGGTCGGCAGCTCAGCCGTCCGTTCCGAACGCGGAGCGCATTCCCTCGTGCACAAGGCGACAGTATGGGCTGCCGTACGCTGCCGTATTAATACGGCTGGGCGCCGCCGTATTAGAGCCGTATTAAGCCGTATTAGCGAAGAGGGGGCCGTATTGCGTATTAATACGCGTATTGGCCCCGGGGGCTGCCGTATTGTGCAACCCTGGTGCACTCTCATGCTGCGTGGGCGGAGGTTGGAGGTACGCTTCTTCAGCCTCAACTCCTCGACTCGCACTACCAGTACGCGCACTGTCCCCGCATTGCCCGCATGCAAGACCCTCGTCCCCATGTCCCCGCTTTGACCATCCCCATTCGGCAATGAGTGACTCTGCGTCATTGCCCCACTTGGGGGGCTCGGCCACAACAGCCCGCTCACGCCCTCCTGGCACTTCATCCATCAACCCCCCGCTCCCCCCCCCCCCGAGTCCGTCCTTCTGCGCCGTCGGGGCCTTGGGCCTCTTCTCGTGCCATGCGCCTTGGCTAGGTCTTCGAGTCAAGCCCCGCCGTCTAGGCCTCCAATGCTCCACCCCTGGCCTGCTCTGCTCTGCCCTTCTGCGCCGCCGGCGGGCCGCAACAGATCTAGTCTACCTCACTTGACACCTTGCACCTGCACCTCGTGCCACTGCCGCTCAGCCAAGCCTCCTCAGCAACATCGTGCTCCATGGTGCACGTGTTGTCCCCTGAGCCTGCCGCCATACCGGTATCGGTCCGGTTCTGCATTGCAGTCTGTAGCAGGCGCAGTCCGCGGTGCGGCTGCCCGTCATTTGGTGGTCAGGTGAGGCACAACAGGCGGGTTTGGGTAGAGGCCGACTGCGGCCGTCCTTGCAGTGGTGAAGGCGCTGCTTGAGAAGGATGATCTTGCGTAGTTGGCCTCCAGGAACAGCGAGCCCAGCAGCATGTCGGTGGCGAGCCGGACGACCCTAGGACCCTCTAAATGCCGTGCTGCTACCGCCCATCGCCACCTGGGTGGCGGGCATACAGCAGCTGTGTTTGCGTGCCTCGGGAGAACGCCGCAAACGCGTCGGCGGTCTGCAGACGGAGCGGCCGCCGCGGCCGTCGCCAGGGCTTCCCGCGGCCCCTGCGTTCTGCCTGCTCTGCTCCTACACTGCAGCGCTGCCTGGCGGCGGGGGCGCCGCAGCGACGCTTGAACTTACAGCTGCACAGGCGTAGCCCCTGCTCCGCCGTCCGTCAGGCTGACCGCCCTGAGTGACAGGCCCGTGGTCGTTCAGCTCGCCTATTCCTTCAATGCAAGTTATGAAGCCAGTCGCGGTTTCAGATACCGAATTGAGGAGCTGTGGAGGTGACACGCACGTGCACCCCAAAGCACCCGGCAAGGATTGAGGCTGAGAAACCGATTGGGCAAAAGGCGAATCCTCTAACTGAGTCAGGATCCATGGTGTGTACCTTCTGGCGGTAGCTGATCCAGGGGCATTGCCTTGGAAGCCGTACGAAGTTGGATTTGGCAGTAGCTGACCCATGGGACAGGGCCCCGCCGGCAGTACTTGAGGGCCGAGGGCTGGTCTTAGCTCGATAGCAACGAGCCTTAATCACCGCAGACTCCGCCTCGGCTGCGATAAGCCGTTGTCTCTGATTGTAAGGCGGAGAGGATGAGCTACCGAGCCCCTGTGCCCTTAGCCCCTCACGCTCACACGGGCCCAAGGCCCCACTGTCGGGCCTACGCCACACTACAACCAAGCGCTTCGCTTCGTTGATGTTATTCTGCCCCACTGTCGGGCGAGCCGGCGCTGGCGCTGGGCGTGGGTGCTGGACTGGTGCTGTTGGCATGCTGTTGTGTGTGTCTGCGGGGCGGCGGCTGCCTGCCCGCCGCCTCGCATTGGAGTGGCGGCGGCGGACGTGTCGGCGGCAACGCCGACGGCCTCGCCGCGGCCGCTCCCTAAAACAACTTTCAGTGCCGTGCGGGGGCCTGCATGAAGACATCGGGGCCGGGCGGGCCTTCACGGCCTGCACCATCTCGTGCCCCTCCCGTCTGAACCCCTGCTCTGGCTGCACGCCGCCGCATCCTCCGCACTCCACGCACGCTCACTTGCACCGCGCGCCCGCGGCTGCCCCCCTGCATCGCTGACCCCACAATCTGCATTGCTGGGGTCGGCCGCAGTGATCCGCCTGGGCGCTGGCGGGGAGCTCGTGCAGTCTCACGCGCGGGGCCCTTCCCTGCTGATCCCGGATGGGTGGGGTCGCTGCTTGCCAGCCACCCCATCCGGGCCTCTCAGACCGCACCCATCTTTCCGCCCCTTCCTGCCCGCGTTACCGGGTCACCGGGTCCTGTGTGCCGTGTCCTTCGCCATGTCCTCTTTGCTGGCTTCGGCCCCGCTCGGTGCCCTCTTTCGTGTCTCCCGCGCAGTCTCCGGCGGCTCGTAGGCTTCCTGTTGCTGCTTCTGCCGTTGCCCTGGCTTGGCGCATGTTCGATGGCTGACTCCTTCTCCTTCGCGTCTGCCACGGCGCTTCTCCCTTCACGTTCAGGTCTGTATGATGATGCTGGGCGGGTACGGGCCTGTAGCGAGCCGCCGGAGACGCTGCGCACTAGACCCGCACGCTCAGGTAAACTTGCTCCAGGTAACTCGGGTGTGGGGGGCTTCGGACGGCTTGGGATGGCTTCGGAAGGCTTCGATGTGCCGCCTGGCTTTGGTGGAACATCGCTTCTCGGCTCGCAAGGCAGCCAGGTCTCCCGATAACTTCTGGGTCATAGAGCGTAGGTGACCATATGCCTACTCAGCCATATACCCATCGCGACCCGCACCACCTCGCCCATAAGCACAGAAGCCCAACGCGTTGACCTCGCATACACAATCGCGCCGCACCGTTGACCCCTGCGCCATTGGCACACTCGCTGCATAGCACACTAGGCCATACGCGCAACAGCGCACAGCGTAATATAGCGACTTGACCGCGCGACATTGCGCTTCCACCGCGACTCACTCCTGCGCTCCTAGACCCCCGCTCGCTAGCGGCTGTTGCCACGAACTCTCCTCAAGCCATGCGGGAGTCGGGCGGGGCCCCGGGAGGCCCTGCGCGCTGAGAGCAGCCGCATCGCCTCCTTAAGCGTCGGCCTCCACGGCCTGTAACGACCACGTGTTAGCGCACTAGCGTAGCGTAAGGATGGCGCGGAGTGGGGTGGCGCCTGCGTGAGGCGCCTGCGCATTCCTCCTCTTTGCGGCCATGCCTGGCGACACGCAGGGCAAGGTGGGCGTGGGAGGTGGGAGGCAACCCAGGCGCTCCTTGACATCAGGTTCTGGCTTCCTGCCCGCCGCCACCTGTCCTCACCCACCAAACGGCCCTACCCCCACCCCCACCCCCGCCGTGTCCACCCTCTCCGCTCCCCGCCACCCCTCCCAAAGCGGACCCAAGCAAACAAGCTTGACCCCGCCCCAGCATGGGTTCCACCGTCACCACCACCACGGCCGAAGCAGACGCGTGCTCGGCGCCCTGGCCAGCGCCTGCCGCGCGCTCAAGGTCAGCCAGCTGCTCCCAAGCGCACCAGGAGTAGGGTTGAAGACGGCGCAGCAGCCCCCCACCCCCGGCGTGGGATTACCTGGCGCGAGCGCGTGGAGCGCGAGGAAGCCGCGTGGGATGCCGCCCTCCCGGCAATGGAGGAGGCGTTCATTACGCATGCCCACATCCACGCCCAAATGGAGCGTGACCTTGCCGCCGCCGTCTTGGGTGCGGTCCAGCAGCGCATCGACACGGCCTGTCAGCGCCTATGTGACCGCCACGCCAGCTCGTGCCAAAGCGCCAGCTTCCGATGGGTGGTCTCGGACGAGGGCGTTCCCTTGGCCACCGTCCAGTACGTGGGCCTCAACTGCAGCGGGCCCGTGTACCGGAGCTCTGCGGCATGTGACCACTGTGGTGCCACCTTGACCCCCACCGCGATGGAGGCGGGCTGCTTCGTGAGCTCCCCCGTGGATGCGCACACGTGGTACGATCTCCAGGTCCACAAGGCCTATGGCCTGCTGTGCTGTGATGGCCTGTCCGTCACGGGTGCGTGCGTGCGTGGGGGGTACCGGGGTCAGCACACGTGTCCAGCAGGCGCTACCCAACCCTGACCGCTTTGCTCCCGCTCCTCCCGCTACTGACCTTTGCCGTTGGGCCACTCCTTTGCAGCATTCACGGACTTCCTGGGGGCGGTCGCTATGGGTTCGGCGGCCCCATTGCCCCAGACTGCGTCCGACACCGGCTCTGACGGTGCCAAGGACTCCGCCTCAGAGGACTCCAGCGCTGAGGAGTCCGACTCGGACGACGCCGGCGGTTCCACGGGCAGCGTCATGGTCGACTCTCGGCGCTTCTTCGCCTCGTTTATGGCCTGCCAGCGAGCGCGGTTCAGCTGTAACAGCCTGGAGCGCCTGGGCGTCAAGGGCATGGACACTGGGCCGCTGTGCGCTTGCCCCTTCTGCGCACGCCGGCCCCAGCCAACGGGTGAGCCAAGCTGTTTGGACCGGGGCGAACTGGCTTCTGCCTTAGCTACCCCCCCTCTTCATTTTGCAGGCGCTCATGCTGGGGGCGCAGAGGCCCTGCAGGGCACCACGGGTGCGTCGCAGAAGAGACCCTACCGCAGGCCTACTGCTATCCTAGTCGCGAGCGAGCCAAGAGCAGGGTTGCGGGTAGTTCTTCGCCAGTGCATTCGTCGCACTTTGCTACCCTTGCTTATCACGTAACTTGTCTCCCGTGACTCCTTTCCCCCCCTGCCCCCAAGCATTTCCGTTGGCTCGCACTCTTGGCACCTAAAGTCGCCTCTCAGCAACTTGCGCGATAAAAGCACTGCGGCTGAGCAACCCTAGGCCGCTGCGCTCAACATGCCCGGCCCAAACTGGTCCAGGTGCTATGAGGGGGCCGTAGGCACGCGGGCCTGGGTGTTCTTGGCCGCCGCAGGCACTCTGGGGTCGCATGGACATGCGCATCCCCTTGTCAACTAACATTATCGTAAGACGGCATACCTAACCCCGACCTGACCGAGCTGCCCTCCCCTCTCCCCTGCTCCCGGCCTATCAGCGGTCCGAGCTGCACGACTGGCTGGCGGTGCGGGTGCCTGCGGCGCCCGTGGAGTCCGCCGCCCTGCTGCGCTGGTGGCCCCGCTCTTCCGGGTTGCGGCGCCACGTGTTCTGCTCAGCGGAGGAGGCCGCCGCTGCGGCGGCGGCCGACGCGGCGTGTGCTTCGTTGGAGGCGGCAGCGCCCGGCTCCGCCGCCAGCGCTGCTGCAGCCGCCCAGGCTGTGGCCGCCCGGGCTCACGCCGCCGCCGCCGCACGAGAAGCCTCTGCGGGCCTCGCGCGCAAGACCCGCTGGGCGTGGCTGCGGGCAGGTGAGCGGCCCTCCACAGCCCTTACCCGCCTCGTGCGCCCCCCTGGCGCCTGCCGCCGCATCGCCGCCCTCCGCTGCCCTGGGCGTGGGCTCTCCTGCAACCCCCGTGACATGGCTCAAGCGGTGGCTGACTACTGGAGCGGCGTCTGCCGCCCCTCTCCACCCTCGCCCGGTGCTCGTGCAGCGGTGTTCGCAGCTCTGCGTGCGGACGGCCGCCGCCTGCCGCCTGACCAAATTGACGCTCTGGGCGGCAGCGAGGTGTCAGCTTCCGAGGTGGCTGATGCCTTGGCGGCTTCCCCCTCGGGTCGTGCCCCGGGCGTTGATGGGATTCCTGTGGAGCTCTACCAAGCCTTCCCCACCTTCTTCGCCCCATTGCTTGCCAGCGTGTACTTTGCCATCCTCCCCTCCGGCTCCGTCCCCGCCGGCTTCCTGGACGGTGTCATCTCCTCCTCCTTTAAGGCTGGCGATCCCGTGGAGCCCTTCAACTACCGCCTCATCACGCTGCTTGATACCGACTACCGCACCCTTGCCCGCGTCCAGGTGCGGCGCCTGCTGCCTCTGCTTGGTGACGCCATCGCTCCCGAGCAGACCGCCTTCCTCCGCCACCGCCGCATCGCCGACAACGTCCTGCTGCTCCAGCTCCTCCCTGCCCTCCTGGACGCCATGGGGGAGTCTGGCTTCGCCCTGTTCCTGGACTTCTACAAGGCCTACGACACCGTGGACCGCGACTTCCTGTTCGCCTGCCTCGAGGAGCTGGGGGTGGGCGCCGGCTTCCTGGCGTGGGGGCGGCGGCTGCACACAGGCACGCGGGCTGCCGGGCTCGTCAACGGCGAGATGCCGTCCTGGGTGCCCATGGCCGCGGGGGTGCGTCACGGCTGCCCGCTGGCGCCGCTGCTCTATCTGGCGGTGGCGAAGGCGCTGCTCTCGTGGCTGAAGAGCCAGGGGTTCGGCCTGGGGCCCCCGGCGCTCTGCCAAACCGCCTCCCAGTATGTACGCTGATGACTGCACCGCCTTTGTCTCCGCCCCCGCCGATCCTGGCGATGGGGCGGAACGAGTCCAAGACGCTGGGCGTGCGTTTCTCCAACGGCGCTGACCTTCCGGCCCCCAGCCTGGCACCAGCTCTGGCAACTCTGCCCCGCGTCGCTGCTCTCCCCCTGTCCGCCTTTGGCCGGGCGGCGGCAGTGAGTGGGTATGCGCTCAGCCGGGTCCTGTACCACCTCGAATTCGCGGGCCTGCCTCCGGCCGCCGACCTGGCGGCCCTCAGCACGGCCGTGACCACTGTTGTCGATCGCTCGGCCGCCCCTGGCTCGGCGGCCGCCGCCGCCCGCGGGCCCGGCCTTGGCGCCACCTGCCTCGCCCTGCCCCCTGCGGTTGGCTTTGGGCTGCTGCCCTTCGTGGAGCATGTGCAGGGCCGCCAGGCAGTCCTGGCGGCGCGGCTCCTGCTGGGTGCGTGCGGCCTCTCGCCGTACACCCCTCCGTGGCTGGGTTCAGGTCGGCCTGGCCCAGCTGCTGCGGCTCCGCCGCGCCGCCCACCCGCTGTGCCTGCTGGCCCTCCGTGGTGATGACCTCGGCGCCCTGGCCAGCAGCGCTCCGTGTCCGGCCTTCGTGCGCCTGGTGGGTGACTTCGGGCCCCTGCCCCCGTGGAGGTCATCCGCCCTGAAGCCCTGGCGGCGGGCCCCTGGTGCGCTGCCGCTCCGCTGTGGTGGAATCCGGCGCTCCCCGCTGCCGCCGGCGACCTGTTCGCCCTCGGCTCCCTTACCTCCGTTGGGTGGCTGTGCGCTGCTGGGACGCGCTCCGCGGTGTCCGGGCTGAGCGGGCTGCGCTGCGGCCTGGGCAGCCGCCATCCCCCCGTCAGCGGCGGCGTTGGACCCTTATGTACCGACGGCGTGTGCTCCGGACCGTGCTGCGCCTCTGGGGCCCCGAGGACCAGGGCTACGACCACTCCCAGCTCGACTCCGCGCTGCAGGATGGGCTGTCGGCGCTGGAGCGGCTTGCGGCGCTGCTTGGCCGCCTTCCCGATGGGTGGGCAGCTGCAGCGCGCGCTGCGCTGGCTGCAGGGCCTGCCGCCTCCTGGGAGCCCCGGGCTGCCTGGCGGGCTTGCCTGGAGGCGCTGGGCTGGCGCCTTGGGCCACGGTCGTCCCCGTTGCTGCGCTGTCGGTCAAGGTGGCCACGTCTCTGCAGCTGGCGCCCCGCATGGCGGCGCTGGATGCGTAGCACGGGGCCTTCGTGTCGCAGGCGCTCGGCCTCGCCGGCCCGGCGCCTGCCGCTGCCCTGGCTGCGCTGCTGAGCACCCATGCGCGTGTGTGGGGCCTGCGCTGGGAGGATGAGCACAAGGAGCCCTTCTGGCGGCTGGCCCTCAACGGCTTTGCGTTCTTCGCTTGGCATGAGCGCCGGGCGGCGCAGGCCGCGGCGGCGGAGGGGGATGCGGGTGCGGGTGCGTCGTGTTCGGGACCGGGGCGCCTCGGAACCGGCACCAGGCCGCCGGTGCACCCCGCTGCCCCTGTGGTGCCTTGATGACGCACGGGCCTAGGGAGCATCACTTTTGGTCTTGCCCCGTTGCAACGGCCCTTTGCGAGTACATAAAACGAAATCACCTTTGGCTGGTGCAGCCCCCCACGAACGGATTTGTGCAGCCGGTGTGGGATGTTGTGTGCCTGGCGGCCGTTGCTGCGAAGGAGAAGGGGCGGCAGGCGTTGTAAGGTGCCCGGTGTGGCCCGCGTGGGACGGTGCCCGCCGCCTGTGTGCGCCGTGTGGGGGCATGCGTGATTGCTGACTTCGTGTCCCGGCTGTGGTCCTTTGCGGCGCTGGGTTCGCGGCCACGCGGTTGGGATGTGGTTTCGGGTAGCCACGTGTTCCTGGGCTCTTCTGCTAGCGGGGACGTGGTTGGCTCGCCCCTTCAGGGGCAAGACAGGGCTTTTGGGGTCTCAGGCACCCCCCGGCCCTTAGTTTAATTCGCCCTGACAGAGTGAGAACGGGACGAGACGGGGCAGAGAAATTAGAATTCCCGGCCTTATGAATAGGCACTGGACGGCAGCGCTGGCGTAGCACTACGGGTAGTCTAAAAGGTAGGTGCGATTTCCCCCAAAAGTGTGAACGATGCGCCGATTCGGTCCTGCGCCGCGTGCCGCTGGCTTGAGCGGAACTGTAAGCAGGCAGCCGTTTTTTCGCATTGTCCCATCGCCTTACTTCTTTTGTGAGTGCAGCCCCGGCATGTCCCACGCCAACACGCGAGAACCGCCGAGAACGCTGAAGCTCCAAGTAATACCAAAGCTCAATAGCTGCATAACGTGCTCTCACGCCCGTGCCACGCCGTGGTACGCCCACGCGACACACCCAACCCGAGAACGCAACGGGGACGTGACGCCGTGGCCGGAGAAGCCTGGAGGAGTCTAAAGTAATTCGTTAATAACGTAGTTATGTGTTTCCGGCAAGGTATAGAGCGAAAGTTGAGCGCGCGACGCATCGGATGCGGGGACAAAAGCAGGCCGCACCTAGCGATACACCGCAAGCACGGATTTCAGCACCATGAACATCCGCAAGTGGAGCCGCTAGAGAAGCTCGACGGGGGTAGCTGGCAGCAGCTGTGCAGGGGGTGTCGCTCGGTGCTCTCCACTTCGTTGCCCACCTCCCTGGGCTGCCCCGATGATGGACTGCAGAGCAACATGACTCCTGCAGTGGGCCCCTCTCGGCCTCTCGCCTTGCTTCCTCAGCACGCCTGCAGGACTGCAACCATTCCCCCCCCCCCCACACACAGCCTTCCCACCCCATCACGCCGCGTGACATACAGGGCTGCGGGAAGGCGGCACGCTAATAGCGTCTCACACGGCCGTGATTTTTTGTGGGGGGCGAGCCCGCCTCGCTGCGCAGCAGGACATTTGCACTGTGCCTCTTGATGATGATTCGTCGTCCGCTTCGGACGGGTGAAAATTGCGGCCCTGTGGCCGCTGTACGGTTGATGCTGTCCTGTGGGGTTGGCCTGTGTGCACCCTGGGACTGAGTGCGATGACCTGAGCTCGGTAGCTGCGGCACCGCTTGGCTCTTGACCTGCGCATGTGACGTTCTGGCTAGGTGGAGGCGCTGATGTGCGGTGACCAGGGAGCTTCCGGTCTCGCGGCCGGGGGGCATCGGATTCTGGGGGCTGTTGCTCCGTCAAGTCCGCCCTCACACTGCGTTGTACGCACTGGGGGCGGCACCCGCTGTAACATTCTGCTTCCTAACAACGCCGCGCCGCCAAGCCACAGCGACAAGACCCCGCCTCAAAAAGCTAGGTTCCTGCTATCTCTCCGCCTACTCCCCTTTTCCGCATCCATGAGAACATTTGGGCCCCATACCTCAGCTCCTGGCGAGTGGCGACATGTCAGTCAGCTGTCCGGCGGCTCGCACGCGTTCCCGTCCCCTCCGTACCACACCGTTGTAGCCCTGTGAGTGACGGGAGAACAGCCGGAGCAGAGCGAAAGCGGAGTCAGGAACTTGCTCGAGGGCGCATGCCAGCAGGGTGAAGCAGGCAGGCAGCAGAGCCACAAGCATATCCAAGAGCCGCCGGAGGAGGAGCGTAGACAGCAGCCTGAAAGGGGGCGGGCTCTACCTGCCTGATGGCAGCCGTTGCGTGCTGTGTCGTGTGTGGTCCCCCCCCCCGAGACAGGATGAACTCTACCTGACGAACGAACTCGACTGGAAGGTCAGTCCCCCGCACGCAGCCCGCCGCCCAGCCGACCTGCCGTTTGACTACACAAGGGCCCCACCCACCCACCCCAGCGCAAGGCGGCAAACGGCCGGGACGCGACTGCCGATGGAAACGGGAGGCGACATTAATCGCGCGGCCCTGCAGTCAACGAGCGACCCAGCCGACCTGCCGTGCGGCTACACCAGGCCCCACCCACCCACCCTAGCGCAAGCGGCAATCGGACGGGACGCGACGGCCGGTGGAAGGAGGCGACATTAATCGCGTGGCCCAGCAGTCAACGAGCGACCCAGCCGACCTGCCGTGCGGCTACACAATGGCAGCACCACCCACCCTAGCTCTAGCGGCGAACGGCCGGGACCCGACGGCCGACAAGGATGCGGTCGATCCTGACAACGCGACCCTGACGACGCGGACGCCAGGCGCACATTGTGTTCGCAGAGTCAGGCGTAGGGGCGCGCGAGTGGGAAACGACCTGTGCGCAACAAGCCTAACGTCAGGCCTAGGCCCTTTCGCTCGGCCATTACGGCATGCTTGTTCATTGGGACGTGGGCTTGTCGATGCGCGCGTTCTTCCCGCCCCACTCCCCCACACACCGGACGCCCACCGAGCATCGTAGACACCTACGTGACACGTGGCCGCGAATACCGCGGCCATGGGGACCTCCAAGGCTGTCGTGGCGTTGCAGGCGCTGCTGCTTGTGTGCGTGGCGACGGCACATAACACAGGCGACACTTTCAAGTGAGCTAGGTTGCGGCCGACCGAGGGCTGAACCGCGAGCGACGCCGGCAATTGGGCACACACCAAAACGCAGGTTCTCTGGTCCAGCGTGGTGCCGCGTCGTTGAGAATGGCGCTCTCAATATGAACAAGTGAGCGTGGCAGCGTTACATTGCTGGGCGTGTTGCCGGCCTGCCTGACGACAACGACTCACGTTGCGCCCGCAGCCAGCACTGCCCTTGCAACGTTTCAACGTAAGCGAAACAAAGCGGCACCCGTGCTGACCTCGCCGCGAGCAGGGAAGCTCAACCGCAGGGCTCAACCGCATGCAACCCACAATTGCCAGCACACTGAATCGCAGGTTCGCTGGTGGAGCCTGGTGCCGCGTCGTTAAGAATGGCGATTTGAACATGAACAAGTGAGGGTGGCGGCGTTTCATTGCTGGGCGTGTTGCCGGCCTGCCTGACGACAAGATTGTCCTTGCGCCCGCAGCCAGCACTGCCCTCTCAACGTTTCAGAGTAAGCGAAACAAAGCCGCACCCGTACGTGCCGACATCGCCGCGAGCTGGGAAGCAACCCTCCTGCTCCCCGCCCCCTGCTGCTGTCTGGGCCGCCGCCGCCGGAAACTTCGAACTGCCCGGCGGCGGAGCCGGTGGCGCGGAGGCCTTCGCGGCACCCCCGCTGAATGCGGTGCTGCTGGACCTGGCACACGCCGTGCTGGCGGACATGCCTGACGTGTGGCACGCCGCTGGCGTGCCCCCACAGCACCACACCACCCCTCCCTCAAGCGATGGCGCAGGCCCTAGCTCCGCCGGCCCGAGTGCCTCCCGCTAGTCGGGCGCACCTGGTCTGCCCTGGGCCACAATCACGTTGCCTCACGTCTCCTCATCGGTCGCTCGCTTCGTGTCCAGCAAGGGGACTCGGCAGGCTGCTGAACCAGCCCTCGCATTGCCTCCTGGCCACATGTCCATCTTTAGGGCGTGCTGGCGCCATTTCATGCCCTGGCCCATTGTTATGTTGCCCATGGTGGGTCCTTTGCGCCGTTCAGGCCTCTGTGGTACTGCCACAGCAGCGGTTCTTTGTGCCGCATTGCATCAAGGCCAATTGGTCCCCATCAGGGTGCAACTGCATGTGTTACACTGCTGTCCGTTGTGTGCTGCTTTCCTGGTTGGGTTTTGTTAACACCTCTTGAGGCGTCCCCCACACCCCTGCTACTCGACTCTGCAGTTGCTTTCGGGTATTCTTTACGCTTCTGTGAGCCACCCCCACTCCTGGTTGCCGCCGCTGCTGGGCCTTGCTTGCTGTGTCGCGCGTGTATGGCTCACTCTCACTTCGGCAAAGGGCGTTTATTGCCTACTCCTGGGTTCGATCCAGTCATTCTGTACGCACCTCAATCCTCCTCTGCACTCTGACAACGCACCCTTCACGGGTCCTGGGCTGGACACAATACACAATACACAATACACACCACGCGTAGGACCTAGCCCTACGGTAGCCGCCATGTCTCGCTCCTACGGAAGGAATTGGATACACAACATTGGCACACCAGCCGAGCAGGCGGCTCACCGGAAGGCTAGGGCCGAAGCGAGAGCTGAGCACAAGGCTTGCGAGGCGGAGCGAGCTGAGGGCGAGGCTGCCATGTGTCCCGAGGCGAAGCGGATTCAGGCCGACTTTGTGGCGCTCCTGGATTCGGTGCTAGAGAAGCTGCGCTGCATTCACTCGCCCGCTCTGAGGGAGGGTATCGTCCACGCGGTCAACGAGCTGGCCGCCAAAGTCCGCGACGAGCTGCGGGCCGCCGCTGAGCGACACGCTGCCCTGCAGCGCGACGTATCCACGCTTAGGGAGGAGCTCGCTTCCCACAAAACCAATGTCTTCGAGGCGTTCACGCTCGCCGACAACGACGCCGACAAAATCTTCAAGGACATCAACCGCGTGGAGCGGATTACCGAGCTGATCGTGGAGAACACCCCCATGGAGGACCCAGGCCGGCTGCTGCTGCGGGGGGTTTCGGACCAGATGGCCGACCGGCTGAAGTCGGGCGACCTGTCAGGCCTGGGCCCATCGGGCGCCAGCCAGCTTAGCGCGTCAGTCCAGCGGTGCTGGAAGGGTGAGGGGGGCTGGAACGTCGTGCTGGGGGTGACGACCGCACAGCGGGCGGAGTTCCGCCTGCGGGCTAAGGAGGTGCGGGAGGCGAGCGGGGTGGTGGTGGCGCCCTACCTCACGGCCCTAGGGAGGGCGCTGCGGAAAAAGCGGCAGCCACTCTTCGCTAGGCTCCGCACAAAGGGCCTCAAGCCTCGCTGGATCAAAGGGGCGGATATCCTGTACTTAGAGGGGGAGGGGTGGATGCGGCAAGGTTATCTGTGAGCCCGGGGGCATGGTGTGTGGCTATCCAGCCCTTGCGGTCGGTGGCCCACGGACGGGCGGGGACACTCCCCTTGGCGGCTCCCTAGCTGAGGCTTCGTTGGTGATAGCCGTGGCTCACCGCCCTTGTGGGCTACTGTTAGGGGGCACCCAGGCTTGCAGGCGGCAAGCCCGTGTGGTCGACCAGCCGGTCGGAGCGTTCTGCGCTTAGACCCCCTCGAAGGGGTCCCTCATTGTAACCACCGATGACTGGGCTGCTCGGACGCGGGGGGGCACTGGGGGCACCCAACAACACATCTGCAGGCTGCGCCCTCTTGTAACCCTTCACTGCCTACTTGAACTCATTCCTACCTGGCCCAACGACACCCTAGACACCCGCTTCACCTGCACGTCCCTCCTACACCTAGCACACCCACCTGCACCCGGCACACTTCACCCCTCCATCCCTCTCTCGTCCCGAAGGGACCTCTCCCTCTCTGCTTAGCTCGAGGGGGGGGGGCCAGACTATATGTTCGTGCAGTTTGCTTGCTTCATTGGCTCGCCCCTTCAGGGGCAAGACAGGGCTTTTGGGGTCTAAGGCACCCCCCGGCCCTTAGATTAATTCGCCCCGAAACGCTTGGCTGACTCAAAACGTGACGAGATGGGGGAGTGACATTAAAATTTGGTGCTGCATGAATAGGGCCTGGACGGCGGCACAAGCGCGACGCTGGTGGTAGACTAACAGTCAAGTTGTCCCCCCAAAGTGTGAACGATCCGCCGATTCGGTTCGGTCCGCGTGCAGCTTGCGGGCGGGAGCGCAAGCAGACAGCCCTTTGCTCGCTCTTGTCCACCTGTTATCGCCGAACTTCATTTTTGAGAGCAGTGATGATTCACTCGGCCGCATGCCGGGTGCCGAACCGCCGAGCTCAAGAAGCCCGCCGTTTTGAAGCATTACAGGCGCTTGTGCCGTTTTACGATAAGATACAGCTGGCCACGAAAGTTGAACGCGCGACGCATCGGAGGCAGGGGGACCGATCCGTTCAGAGGTCTATGGGGGGGATGCCTCCCCGCGCGATTTCGCGTATTTTGCCCAGAGCCTTGCGCAAATCCAGCCTATCGCCATCAACAGTGTACTCTTAGCGTGGCGCGAGAGGCTCCTCTCACACTCTCGCTGAAATGGTCGCGCATGCCAAAGTGTTGGGCGACCTCGCCGCAACCTTGCTGGGACCCGCGCCTATGTGTTAAAGCGTAGTATGTAGCCTCAATGGGGGCGGAGGATACCGATGTGACTTAGCGTGTGGAGCAGCCCCCCGCTTGGAGGCCCCTCGAGGGGGCCAACTTCCACCCCGCAGGGACGTGCACGTAGCGATACCGCAAGCGCGAATGCCAGCATAGTGAGCATTGGCATAGACGTCGCTAGAGAAGGTCGAAGCAATGCTGAAATACTCGGCACTACGTGGGCATCCCGGCGATGGCATACCGTGTCGTTCTACGAGTCGGGAATCTGCGCGCTTCAGAGCCAAGCGGTGGGTTGGACGGCCTGCTCATCACGCCCTGCTGTTGGGGCTGAAGTTGCGGTAGTCCTTGCCCACCTCCCAGGGCTGCCCCAAGAGTGGACCCGGCCCTCCCCCTCAACTTCCCCGCCCCCTTCGTTGCGGCGAGCTGCATCCCCCTTCGTCATCATCCGGACGACGCTGCACTGCCCCTGCAAGCATAGCGTTCCCATTTTTTTCTCGGGGGGCGAGCCCGCCTCGCTGCGCAGCAGGACGTTTCCGGATTGTTCTGGATCAGATCGATGGTTCTGGAGACTTGGTTCCCATTGGGTCTTGATGACGCGCCTGGGCCCTGTTCTGAGGCCCAGGGCTCGACCGCAGGCTCTAGGCCCCGGTTCTGGAAGGTTGTGATGACGCCATCTGGGCCTGGATCTTGGGCCTTGGCAGTTGCCCGCAATTGCCGGTAGCTTCCTCTGTGCCTCTCACGACTGCTGCCCTCGGCCACACCCTAGGGCGGACCAGCTGCGTGTCACCCTGCCCCCTCGGTTCCCGGACACCGGCCCCAGCAGGTCAACCATTGGCCCCAGTGCCCTTGGTGCTATCGCGCTATCCCGCATCCTTGGTCAGCGGGCTCTGCCCCCGCCTGCACCCGAGTCCCGCTCCCCAGTGCCCTCCAGTCCCGCATCTGCTGCCTCCGCCTTATCTGCCCTATCGTGCTTCTCTGCCCCTCGCCTTAAGCAGGCGCTCTCCCCTGTACCCGTCAACGCTTCTGCCCCCGCTCACGCTTCCCGCTGCGCATCCCTGCTATATCTCGCTGCTTCGTCCCGCTCACCCGCTCAACTGGTACGCTTCCGCACCCGCTGTGTGTCTCGCTACACCTTCTCCCCGGGCCTCAACCCCGGCGCTGTCCCGCTCAAGCCTCCGCCCCGTGCCCTCAGCACACCTACTCTCCCACGCCGCTGCTGCTGGTGCTCACGTGACCCGGCCGCAACGGTCCAGGGCGCCGAGGCCCCTCAGCCCCACCCCGTCGCCGCAGCGCATCAAGCCGGCGAGGGGCCTGAAGACGATCAGCCGGTACGGCGTTACGGTGCTGTGACGTGGTAGCAGGGGCATGGGAAGGCATGTGCATGACCCGGGTGGATTGGCTGTAACGCAGCGTCCCCGTCCGGGGTTGATGGCCTGTGGTTCAAGCGTGTGTATGGGCGAGCTCTCCATCGCCGTGAATCATGGTCACGGACCCCAGGGAGAAGGGGTGCATGTGGAGCAGGGGTGATGTGGAGGGCAGCTGTGTTGCTGCTGAAAGACGCAGGAGGGCGCTAACGTCAACCTGTCAAGCCACGTTACGGCTACACGTGCGCCCCAACCTCGCCTCGCTGTTGCAACTACGCATTTCCTGCCCTATGTTAACGGCCATGCTACTGAGAGCGAGGCGGTGCCAAGTCAGACACCTCCATGCGGAGAGAAAGGGTGAGAACGACCACCCCGTTAGTTGAGCGCCCTCGTTCAGGGGTGAGTGGTGGGCAACTCCGGGGTCCGCCCATGTCACGGCCGGGTTCGGGGTCGGAGCCGGAGCCGCACCCAAAGCTACGGCTAGTAGTATTGAACTGTTGGATGCAGTTTCAGGGGGGTGCACGCCGGCAACTCGATTTTGCCCCCGAGTTGCCCACCCCTCACCCCTGCCCTTGTTGGCGGTGGTTGACAGAGTGTTGTGGCAGCTGTGGCACTCTTGTGAGCAGTTACCTAGGCGGGGCTGGAGAACTAGAGGTAGGCGCTGAGGCACACGTGGAGCCAGGTAGAGCCACGGCACCCGCTAGGCCTGGGGCACTCCCGCGAGGCCAGAGTTTGTCGAGAACAACGTGGCAAAAAACCGCATCGTATAGGGCCGCGAGGCCAGGGGCACCCCGTCGGGGCACGCTCGTGCGCCTTTGAGCGCGGGGGACGAGGCAGGGTCTTGAGCAAGACCAGCGCTTCGGGGCTCCCTTTCCCGAGAGGAGAACCGCCCACACTTGTAGCTGCTGATGCGTCCCCTAGCTATGCAGGGATGCCGCAGCAAGCTAGTTCTCGCAGCCTGCCGATGCTTGCAACTCGAGGGACAGGCCGCCGCGCCGCCGATCGGAGTCACTCAAGCTGCATGAGTAGATGAGATACATTGACGCAAGTTGGCGGGTGTTCATGCACGAGGCTTGCGCCGATTTCTTCCGCGATGATCGGCTTGCGAACGCGCAGGGGACAAGCTTTAAGCCACTGAACACAGCTTTTAGTCCTGCGACGCAACTGCTGAAACGGCGGGCCTGCCGGCAAAGTCCTGTACGGCAATGCATCGGTAATACTGCGCGCACAGAGCTCAGAGCACAAGCGGAAGCTCAAAGACTTTGTGTGTGGTTCGCTGACTTGCTACAGGAGCAAGGAAAGCTTGCATTGCACCAAATTTGAAAGCACTACTGCTGGAACAGAGCGCTAACGCGACCTGCAGATTGGTGGCGAGCGCATCGCTATGGCAAACCTTTCCTGGCACGGCTTGCGAGGCTCTTGCCTGGGCTTGCTATTGGTATGGATGGCCGCTGGGCCCCTGCCCAGTCTGCAATCACCAGCTGTATTGGACGCTGCGGCTTATGCAGAGATACATCCCCGGCTCTACGGGGTTGTCCAGGTAGGCTGGGTTGGACTCTGCAGCTGTGGTGAGAGGGCCCGCGACCGGGGCGTGGGAAGAGAGGGCTTCCACCCAGGCTTCCACCTCAAACCGGCAGCCCACCCTCTTCTCGCACCGCAGGAGCGGGCAAGCGGGGCTGGCTGTGGGGCGTGGTACCAAAAGTACGCAAAGCTCCATGCGTCTATGCGCACGGGCAAGCACTCTCACCCTCGCTGGGCCGTCGCGCTGTCCGCAGGCAACGGTGGGTAGACGTCCGCTAGCTTCTGCGGCAGTAACCCCTACCTGACGCACGTTCATGGATGCGCAGGCCTTGGGGATCGGGTGACATGTGCGCTTACCGCGCTGCTGTACGCATTGGTCACACACCGTGCCTTTGAGGTGAGAACATACACGAGCGACATCACCCCTCATCAGGCAACTCATAAGCAGGACTTCGATTGCTGCAGTATGAGTGGTACGGATTCGGTCAGCTCTGGGAGACCTACCAGTCGCCGTACATTGACTGGCGGACACCCCCACGGTAGGCGCATAGCATGCGTACGCTGTCGTCCGTCCCCTGTACGCTGTCGTCCGTCCCCTGATGTATGCAGTGACAAGCGAAGCGGTCCCCTTGACATGATAGGAACACCACCGAATTTAAAGCGCCCTTCACCGAGGACAAGGACGGGGTGAAGACTTACCTGCCAGTAGTTACAGAGAACCACTTTTGGTGAGTAGTCCCGCTCCGAACAGTGCATGGTGTCCAAGGAGGTGCACCGGGTGTGGGCACGGCCCTGCATGCCGATGGGCAGTCGATGCATTGCTGGGCACGGGGATCCCCCTTCCAGACTCCGTCACCACCAACCCCGGCATGGGTGGCCGCCCAGGTCGCAGAACCACCGAACGGAGCTGTATCTCAAGTTCTTTCTCCTTCCTGAAGAGGAGAAGCCGGTGAGGACAAAGCAGATTCGTGCTCAACCTTGATCAGCGCACCTCCCGCCGCCAACACTCTGTTTGGGGGCCTGTGGCGCAGTTCTTGTATCAAATGTTCACAAGCTACGATCTCATCACAGCGGGAGATGCGTATGACGTCGTGAGATTTAAAATGAACAAAGGCAACATGCGCAACATGCTGAAGAACCCCTACCTCGAGGAGCGCATGCGGGTGAGCAGCCAGACTGCAGTTCTGCTGGTGTCATTGTGCTTCCACCACAACCCCCTTTTCCCACCTTCCCCATGCAGTACCTCAACCTGACGCTGGACAACGTAGTGCGCTGCTTGTTCAACTATGCGTTCGTGAGTAAACTCAACTTGCCAACGTGCAGTGCGGGGCGCCGGTCACTCTCAACTTCTTGGCCCATCCATCAAACAGGTGCCGACCCCTGCAGCCCTTGCGCCCTTCATGGGGTCGAATGTGCTTGATAAGTTACTGGTAAGATTGCGTGGATGCCTGGCACTGGTTCGTATTGTTGTCTCCTTTACGCATGGTTTCATACACCCACCTTGCATTTGCTTTTGTAGGACCCAAACAGCTACGTAATTGGAATCCACGTAAGTAGTGAGGGCTGCCGTACTGCTGGAGTATACCAAGGTGCAGCACTGTGGCTTACAACCCTGACACCTGTTCCTACTGCAGGTACGCGTTGGTGACGACGTCTTTAAGGATGGCGACCACTCCAACATTGCAGAGCAGCGAGCGTAAGCTAGGGTGCATGCCTGCTGAGGCCGCTTGGTCACATTGTAAGCCGCTTTTCCTCCCTGTCATACCCCCCCCCCACACACAGTGCGCCTTTCTTTTCTTGCGCACTGCAGCTGTCGCTTCAGCTTGAGGCGCGGGCTGAGTTTGGTGGACGGCCCAGCAACAGCTGGGGAGCCCCGGGCTATGTTGCCGGCCTGACACAAGCATTTATGCGTAGGCGACCGGAGGCACGTGTGCCCACACATAACCGGTCCGGACGCAAGCTTGTCGGAGTCGGGTACGAAAACGCTGATGTTGCGGCTGAAGCCAGCGGACAAGAGGAGGGGACAGCTCAGGCGCAGCGCAAGGTCTACTGGTTCCTCATATCTGACTCAGCTGAGGTCAGGAAGCTGGCGAAAGCGAAGTACGGTGGCGGCGGGCGCTTGCTGACCGCGGAGGACCTGCCCATCAACCATATCCATGTACGTCACAGTGGCTCACACTGGCTAGTCGCCTTGCTCTGTTGCACAGCCTGACCGATTGCCCTTGGCCTTCTGTACACAGACACACACAGACAATGATCAGCTGCTGCTTCACGTGGTCGGGTCTGAGATGTGGCTCTTCGGATTGGCTCACATGCATGTCCTCTCCCCTAGCAGCACTCTTGGTCGGCTTGGGGCCATGGCTAGTCCACACCCAGCCAAGTACTACCACATCAACGCTTTTCGTCAACGAGAATGCTGGTGGGTTGCTGGCCGGCTAGCTGGCAGGGCTGGCTGGCTCGCTTCCCCGGGGTGCATGCTCCGTCCGGAGATGATGCCTTGACGTTCTGGCTACTGCTCTATGCAGGATCAACAAGCATGAGCCCCACGACTCGGTCGAAGCTTTGTCCGAGTGGGTGACGGGTATCTAGGGCCTACCGCCCGGGGGTTTGCCCCTGAGGGGCTGGCTCCTTTGTCGAACGCCACGACGCTCTGGGCGCAGTCCCGGTGGCCAGGAGGTAGTTTGGCTGGACGACGAGGGAGTCTGGTTTCCGTGAGGGGCATCACTTATGATACAGCTGCACAAAGCTGCGCAACCGTACGTGCCAACCAGGTGCTCACCAGGTGCTCAGCAAGCTCATTACGAGTGCGGATCGGGGGATCGCGTATTGGCACCTAGGGCTGCCGTATTGTGCTACCCTGAATGGCGTTGTGATGTGTTCTGTTCTGCCCAGACGGAGCGCAGCATTGTGAGCTAAGCTCATGCATCTCGGATCCTTTGTTGTGCAGCCCTTGTATGCGACGTTGGCTCGCCCCTTCAGGGGCAAGACAGGGCTTTTGGGGTCTAAGGCACCCCCCAGCCCTTAGTTTAATTCGCCCTAACAGACTGAGAACGGGACGAGACGGGGCAGAGAAATTAGAATTCCCGGCCGTATGAATAGGCACTGGACGGCAGCGCTGGCGTAGCAGTAGGGGTTGTCTGAAAGGTAGGTGCGATTTCCCCCAAAAGTGTGAACGATGCGCCGATTCGGTCCTGCGCCGCGTGCCGCTGGCTTGCACTGAACTGTAAGCAGGCAGCCGTTTGTTCGCATTGTCCCATAGCCTTACTTCTTTTGTGAGTGCAGCACGTTGCCTGGCCGCATGTCTGCGCCAACACGCGAGAACCGCCGAGAAAGCTGAAGCTCCAAGTAATACGAAAGCTCAATAGCTGCATAACGTGCTCTCACGCCCGTGCCACGCCGTGGTACGCCCACGCGACACACTCAACCCGAGAACGCGACGGAGACGTGACGCCGTGGCCCGCCGTAGCCGGAGAAGCCTGGCGGAGTCTAAAGTAATTCGTTAATAACGTAGTTATGTGTTTCCGGCAAGGTATAGAGCGAAAATTGAGCGCGCGACGCATCGGATGCGGGGACAAAAGCAAGCCGCACCTAGCGATACACCGCAAGCGCGGATTTCAGCACCATGAACATCCGTGCAGTGGGTGCAGGTGCAGCGGGTGTCGCTCGGTGCTCTCCACTTCGTTGCCCACCTCCCCGGGCTGCCCCGCCGATGATGGACTGCAACAGCAACATGACTCCTGCAGTGGGCCCCTCTCGGCCTCTCGCCTTGCTTCCTCAGCACGCCTGCAGGACTGCAACCATTCCCCCCCCCCAGCCTTCCCACCCCATCACGTCGCGTGACATACAGGGCTGAGGGAAGGCGGCACGCTAATAGCGTCTCACATGGCCGTGTTTAAGCCGTCTCTCGCTAGAGCATCCCCGTGTCGATATCGGAAAGTCTCGGAGCTCCGCCGCCCTTGGCGCCTTCGTGTAGCGCTTCTCAGCGCGTTCGCAGCGAGCTCTGTCGGGGCGTCGCGCGCGAGGCTCGGGGATGTCAACGACTTGGTGTCGGAAATCGGCGTTGGCCCAGGAGGCCGCCCTGCGCCGCTTTGCTAGCTGAAAGGTGTGCGATGCGGCGGGGGTGAACTCCAGAAGTCCGTTTCCATGAGGAAACGAGGGCCCCGACGAGAATCACAGCCATCCTCGCGGCCGCCTCTTCTGCGATCTTCCGGCTCCAGCTTGCGATACGCAAGGTGTAGATATGGCTCCGAGGCATTGCTAGAGGCGGCGAGTTTCGGGGAAACGGAGCCCTCGGCGAAATTCGAAGGTCCCCTAGCAATGTCGGCAAGTCATGCCGCGCCGCCCTGCTCCCCAGGCCTAAACTATACACCGTTGCGCGCAGCTGCGCTCCATAGGGGCGCAGCGACCATGAGCGGCATAGAGGAAGCAATATCCGAAGTAGAAACATCCGGCGGCGTCTCTGGCGTCTCTGTCGCCCGCCTGCTGTGGCCCGCACGGACGGAGAGCTATTGTAAGGCGGCGTTCCAGCGCCAGAAATGGTCCTCCGTGCTTAGAAATCTGAAGACGAGCCAATCATACCGGCCTGTCAAGGCCGTTCAGAGCGTCGAGGACTTGGACGCGGTACTTAGACTGTGCAGGTCCTCGGATGCAGGTGCGAGCTTACGCGGGGTTGGGCCTCCTGACACCTGGCGACCACTAAGTCATCGTTGACGTCGCGACCGCTCGCAGACGCCGTAGCTGCCTTCGAAGCTGGCCCGGGGAGAAGGCTGCGAGCTGCGCTGATCGCGCGCACGAGTAAGTTCGCTCGCTTTGACGCCAGCATTCCGCATGTACTGATGAATACCAGACTTGACGCCCACCGGCTCGCATCTTGCAGACCGAGCTGCTGATGGGGAGGTATCGCCGCCTGCTGCCAGCACTGCGCAGCCCCGGCGCACTCGCTATGTCGCGCGGAACCCGCGGATGCTCGACGCAAGGATGCGTGGCGTCGAGGGTGTCATGCCAGTCAACTCGACACCCGCCGACAACGGTGAGGCTGTTATAGGGAGGCAAGGCGTCCCTCCCCCGTTGAGGAGGCCATGCCTTTGACCTCCACCTTGACCTCTCCCTTGTAACAGCAGGTCAGGCCGCTGCTGCAGCGGGGCCCCGGCCCGGTGCAAGGAACGAGGAGCCAGATTGGTGCACAGCCGAGAGCGTGACAGCAAGAAGTACTTGCCTGTGCGCATGCGACAACCGCGCTGTGTTTTTTTTGTCTTCAATAGGTGGACCTACACCCATGGACACGGGGGAGGCAGGCCCCGGCAACGGTCCTCAGCGGCCCGCCTCAAGACAGTGCCGTGAGGGCCCGGCACCCTCATGTGCGCACGGCCATGCAGGCGTGGGCTGCTGCCAGGACGTCCACGCTATCCACGCAGATCAGGCGCCCGCGTTGCAGCCCACTGTTCACACCCAAGGTATGTATTCATGGGGCTGCAGAGGTGATGGTCCGGGGGCGCCTTCCTCAGAATCCATATTGCCCCATGCTGTCTGTCAATCCCGCGCAGACCCCAAGCCTCAAGCTACTTCGCCAATCTCTGGCCCACGAGCTGTGCTCGTTGGCAGCCGCGCCAGCCCCCTGATGGATCCCGAGGGCGCCGGCCCCTGGTGTGCCGCCGTAGCATCGGCCCTCCATGTCCTCGGCATTGCTGCCGAGAACATGTCACCCGCTCGCCTCCGGGCGGCGGTGGCAACGCTGGGCCGGACTGCCTGGACCACCACCTCCCAGCTACGCGAGCAGCACGCAGCAGCGTTGGGCGACGGGGCGTCGGGGGAGCTGTACGCCGCCGCGCTGCTGTCAGGCCTCATCCAAGCTGGCCTGCTCGAGATGGCGGTGCTGGGGCGAGCGCTGGGCTTCAGCTTGACCGTGCTGGGACCGGCAGGCGAGCAGCACTTTGCGTGCGTGGTCCCGGCGAAGCCCGAGGTCGTGCTGGTGTGCCTGGCTGATGGCGGCATCACGCCCATCCTGCCCGGCCCGTGCACCTGGACGGAGGGGCGGCGGCATGCCCTGTTCATGGCAGCGGAGGCTTGCGGGGTCAACCTTGCGGATCCCCCGTCCCCTGAGGCAGCAGCGGGGCTGGCGGCGGCCCTGCCCCGCTTCATGCCCCGTGCCAACCTGCAGCCGGACAGCATCGTGGCTGAGTGGGGCCGCCAGCGAGCTGCTCTGCAGCTTGTGGCGCTCGCGCTTCATGCTCAACAGACTGGTGCTGGGCCAAGCCGCGGGGCAGGGGCCGCAGCGAGGCCTACCGAAGGCACGGCGCGTTCGGACTATCCGGAAGCCGCCACAGGGCCAGCAGGAGGAAGCACATCCACCCCGCCACCAGCCATCGTGCGGCCTGGTCGGGCAGCACAGACTACAGTACACCAAGTTGTGGTCGGCGCACGGCCGGCCGGTGCTGCGCCGCCTCAACGGGCAAGGGCGCCCAGGGAGGTCTTCCTGCCGCTGCACACCCAGGAGCAGCGGCAGAGGGACAGAGCGTGGGGTCTGGGCGCTGCTGCGTGGCAGGGCTTGAGCCACGCCTTCCCCAGCATTGCCACCCGGGTTGAGCGCTGGCGCAGCGTCTGTGCAAACTTCATGGTCTGCAGGCTCCTTGTCTGCGCGTACTGCGGCTTCGCCCCCCGACTACTCCCGCGCCGTCCTGTGCCTGGACCCCGTGTACCACGTGCGGCTGGCTCTCGTTGACGTGGGCGCCTCCTTCATGGCCCACGTGCGGGGCTTCGTCGGGGCCTGCCTGGCCAAGCCGCGGGCTATGGCGGCCATGGTGCTCAACTGGAACCCCGACGCCGAGCAGCGGGCGGGGTCCCTGCCTCTGGCAGTGCGCGAGCTCCTTGGCTGGAGCGTTCAGCACAACCCCTTCTACCGGCGCTGGCTCGCTGTTGTTGAGCTCGCACGACATGGGGCCAGCGGCGTGCCCTTCCTGACGCCCGCAGCCGTGGCAGGGTTTGTAGCAGAGGTCCAGGCGCGTGGGCCGCTGCCTCTTGCCACGGAGGACAACGCCGCAGCTGCGCGCAGCCTGCTGTCGGTGGTGGTCCCCGTGGGCGCGGAGGTGGCAGCGGTTCGGCCAGGCCGCACTGGTCCAAGCACGTATGCAATGGGCACGCTGACGCCCCGCAACCCCGACCACCCGGCGATTGAGCTTGAGGTCGGGCGCTCGGGTGAGGCCGTGGGCGATGCTGCGACTGCGCTCAGCGCCGAGGAGGCGCATTTCCCCTTCCTCTTCCCTGATGCAATGGGGGCCTGCGTGGGCAGCACGCTGAGCCTGTGCGAGTACCTGCGGTACCGCTCGCGCTGCCTCTTCTCCCTCTTCACCCTCTGCAAGCCGTACCTCATGCTCATGTACGTGCTGCGGCAAGCCACCATGATGCGGTCGTCTTACATAGAGGTGAGGGGGCTGGGAGAGGCAGGAGGGTTGTAAGGGCAGCGCCGGGGGCATCTGTTGTGGAAGGCGTCGGCTTAGCGCTGCGCTGGCAGGGAAGCCGCTGCAGGTGCTCTTCACCTGCTTCACACGTTTGCGCCTCGTCCGCGATCTGCCTTCCTCGCAGTCGGTCCTCGAGAGCGCGGTCACAGAGTACAAGGCCAAGCATCCCGAGGCGTCCGACCAGGAGGTGGTGCACCACGTCATCAAGCACAAGCTGCCGGAGACCCTGCCCAACACCCCCGCCTGGCACCGCAAGAACCTGCAAGACCTGCTTTGCCTGGTGGACCGCTGGGGCATGCCCTCCCTCTTCCTCACGCTTACCGCGGACGAGGTGTCCGACACACGCTGGCCCGAGGTGCAGAACATCAACGAGAAGCTCCAAGAGTGAGGCGGAAGGGGCTGACGGTTACGATTAGGCAAGGGGCAACGGTGTATGGCAACTTTGTGCTACAAGAGAGGGGCTGTGGGAAGATGGAGAGGCTTGAGGACGCTAGCATGGTCATGACTTCTGGGGTGCAAGGCTTCAGGCTTGGGGCTCCACTCCCGGCTCTCAGGGCTTCAAGGGTGCAAGGCTGGCGGTGTGCTACCAGAGCTGCCTGTCTAGCGTGCCTCAGCCGCCTTGTGTCCGCCCCCTTTCACGCTTCCCCGCAGCTTCTGTTCGGGCTTCACGTGGAAGGACGCCCCGGCTGAGAACGCCTACCTGTTCCACTGCCGCTGCAAGGCCTTCATGCACGAGGTGCTGCAGGCCGCCCGCGTGGAGGGCAAGCCCGGTCCCCTGGGGCGCGTCACGCACTGGGTGTCGCGGTACGAGGTGCAGAACCGGCACAGCGTCCACGCCCACATCATTCTCTGGCTGCACCCTGACGACGTGGAGCAGGCGTGCTCCGAGATCGTGGGCTGCGTGCCAGCGGACTACCTGGGTGACGATAGCGACCCCACCTGCCCCTACGCTCAGCGGGAGCACTGGCGTGTGCCCACCGACGAGCACCAGGCGCAGCTCTTCCACCACGTGCTGACCAAGCAGCTGCACACCTGCCGGGAGGCGGGCAAGGCGGGCTGCTGCCAGGAGGGCCCCTGTCGGTACAAGTTCCCCTTTGCGCCTCACCAGTCCCTCACGCCGGAGCTGGACCCCGAGACGCAGGCCTACAAGTACTACCGCCCCTCCTGGCCACACCGGAACGTGGTGCCCTACCACCCCGTCCTGGCGCTGCTCTGGGGGGCACACATGAACCTCCAACGCATCAACTCGTCCAACTGGTCGTTCTACGTGCTCAAGTACGCCATGAAGGTGCGAGGAGGGCGTGTAGGAGGGAGGGGGGACACATGTGCCATGTCCAGCGTCAACTTGCTGGGGGCCCCCCGCCCCTGCCCTTCTGCAGGCGGAGCCAACCGGATCACTCCGACTGGACCCCGCCTCGTGTGTTGCGCTGGGCCTGGAGGACGAGCGCCTCGAGGATGGAACCGCCGCCCCAGCGTCCTACTTCCACCGCCTGGTCACGGCCTTCCTGACCAGCACTACCATCAGCCCCTCCCTCGCCTTCCTCGCTTGCGCTGGCATCAGCACGGTGCGTCCTGAGCGCATGCGCCAGGGTGACGGGCTTCCTAATCTTTGGCCTGCGCCAGCGTCCACGTCCTTCCTCCCGCCCCTCCAACGCCACCTACCCCACGACCGCCGCAGGTGGAGATGTCCGCGGCCGTTACGGCGGTTGACACGTCCCCGCCTGCTGTCCGGACTCGCCGGGTGCTCAACACTGCGGGCAACCGCAGAGGGGCCCGGGACAACGTGCTCAGCCTGCCAGCCGTCAACGTCTACTCCTTGCGGCCGGACGGGCTGGAGGGCATCACGCTGTACGATTACTTCCTCAACTACGTGGTGGGCGGCGCCCAGCCGCGAGGAGCGGAGCTGTACCCCGGCCGGTCACGCAACGGCCAGGCCGTGTACAAGTTCGCTGAGCCGCGCCTGGTGCGGTTCACGGACTTCAACCCCGCTGGCAGCCCGGAGCCGTACTTTTACAACCTCCTGCTCAGCCAGGTGCCGTTCCGCCACGAGGCTGAGCTCATCTCCCGGAACAACGCCTCCGGCACCTACTTCGAGGAGTGCCAGCGGCGTGGCATCATCCACAACACGTCTGACCTGGACACGCACCTGCAAAGGTAGGCTGCTGGGGAGGGTGACTTCGGCGTGCAATCAGGGGAGCCGGAATGGGGGGCGTGCTAACAGCCCTGCCCGCATGAGTCCCAACAGCTGCCTTACCCGCAACATGTTGTGCTCCCTCTCCCTCCTCCCCTGCCTGCCCCAGCTACGCCTCGTACCACCTCTTCGACCGCCACCAGAGGGAGGCCATGCTCGCCACCCTCCTTTCCAAGTACACGCCCGACGAGGCGCTGGACACGTTTGGAGGGGAGGGGCTGTTCGGCCAGGCGGACGATGCCCCGGCGGGCAGCAATGGCGCAGGCGGCCGGGAGGGCGGGGCAGAGCAGGGCCCCGGTTCGGCAGCAGACACTCAAGCCGGCGCCGCCGGGCAGGCAGCGACGACAGCAGCCAGTCCCGCTGCCATACGGCAGGCGGCTGCTGCCCGCCTCATGCAGCAGCTGCAGAAACAGCAGCAGCGCGCTGAGCGGCAGCAGAGGCGGCAGGCCTCGGCTATCGCCGACGAGTTCAGCGAGCTGGACGGGACGCCGCTCACGGAGCACCAGCAGGGGGCCGTGGACGGGCTGCTGGGCGCCAAGGGGCTGCACCTGCTGTCAGGCGGGCCGGGAAGCGGCAAGACCTTCACGGTCCGGAAGCTCACTCGCCAGCTCAGGCAGGCGGGCAAGTCTGTGCAGCTCGCCGCCGCCACCGGTGCGGCGGCTGTCCGCCTCAGCCCCTACGCCTCAACTGCCCACGGGGCCTTCGTGCTGCCGGTTGGCAGGGGTGCGCAGGGCAAGGCGCGGGGCGGCGGAGGCTCCAGCTTCCGGGCGCTCAGCTCCACCGACGCCAGGTGCATGGCGCTGCAGAACACGGACGTCTTCATCATTGATGAATACTCCATGCTCACGGCCGCCATGCTGCACCTCATCCTCATGCGCCTGTGGCAGGCCAGCGGGCTGGCCAGCATCGAGGAGATGCTGGAGCAGAAGCTCATCATCCTGGTGGGCGACCACGCGCAGGTAGGAAGGGGGCGGGGTTGGCGACAGGGAAGCATTGCGGAGGGATTAGGGGGCAGGGAGGGCAGGGGAGCACTCACCGCAAAGTGGCATGAAGGACAGCCATGCGGCTGAACACCGTGTGGGACTCTCTGGGCGGGCAACTGGGCGGGCAACTCTTTGTCTCCCTGTCCATCTCTCAACCCCCCCTCCTGCCCTCGCTTTCACCGCCGCCACCTTGGCACCAGCTGCCCGCCGTCTGCCCCTGCGACCGCCGCCGCGCCAAGGCCGCTGCACCCAGCACCATCGGCGCCTCGGGCCTCTGCATGGCGTGCCACATCTGCACCAACAAGTTCTTCCGAGAGTGCACCAAGCATCACCTCCCAATCTCCGTGCGTCACGCCCTGGACCAGCCCTTCTCGGCTTTCCTGGACATCTGCCGCGTGCGGCGGCCCACGCAGGCTGAGATCGATGCCATCTTTCCCCCATCCGGCCCCGCCTACATCACCGAGGCCGCCGTCGCCGCCACCGCCACCCCCACCACCACCGTCCTGTGCACCCACGTGGAAGACACCCGGGCTCACAACCACCGCGTCCTCGCCCGCCTGTCCGCCACGCCAGGGAGCGGCATCGGCCCCATCCACATGTGCCGTGTGGACCACGACGTGACCGACCCCATCATGCTGAACCGCCTGTCTACCTGGCTTCAGGACCCCGACTTCCACACGCTGCCCCAGGTGGCGGTGGGCGCACGGGTCATGATCACGCAGAACCTGGCGCTGCAGAAGGGCTCCGTCAACGGGGCCACGGGGGTGGTGCAGGCGCTGGAGGTGGGGGGAGGGGGTGACGTGGTCAGCATCGAGGTGCTGCTGGACCACAACGGGGGCGTGGTCAAGGTGGGGCGGAGCGAGACGGAGTTCAGGTGCACCGGCGGGTTCAAGTTCACCAAGCGCTCCTTCCCCCTGGCGCTGGGCTGGGCCATCACGGGCCACAAGTCACAGGTGCGGGGCGACTCCCCTGCACCATTTGGGGGCTGAGCGAAGGGGTTGCACCAGCCCACATGCAGGACGCTCATGGCCCGACCTCGCACCCGCCTGCTTATGCCTCATATCACCCAGCGCTCCACCCCGTCGTCACCCTCATCCGCCTCCCTCCCGCAGGGCGGCACCTACAAGACGCAGACCGTTGTCCACGCCCGGAGCTGCTTCGTGCCCGGCCTGATGTACGTCATGCTGTCGAGGGTCACGGAGTCGCGGCTGCTGCGCATCGTGGGCCGCCTCACGCCAGACCTGTTCGACCCGGTGGACGCAAGCGTTGTGCTGGGGGGTGGGGCTAGCGCGATGGGGCCGGCAGCAACATGATGCAGCGCCGGCTCCACGTGTAGGGGTGGGGCGAATTACTGCGCCTAGGGGAAAGAATGCACGCCCGCAGAAGTATGCACAGCGGCAACACCCGCAGCCTGTTGCGCTACCCGCCGTCATGGCGTCTGGGCGGCTTCGGACCGCATGCGGCGTGGCATTGTAGGCCGCCTCACGCCGGACCTGTATCGGCATTCCTGTTTTGGCATTGTAGGCCGGCTTCCGTTCCTGTATGGCATTGTAGGCCGGCTCACGCCGGCATTGGCATATCGCATTGGGGTTGGGGCGATGAGCTGCAATGACAAACACCAACATGTATGAAACACATGCTGCTGCGGGTTGCATAATGTCCTTGTGTCGTACATCTCGACACGGCCGATTGGGCCCATTTCATTGCGTTTGGATCGGCCGCTGCTGGCCCTAGATGGTCGGGTTACTACGCTAGTGTCCTGGCATGATGACCCCCTGCAGGGGCGTTGGAGCGCAGATTGGAAGATTGCTGAGGCTGGGCTGTGAAGAACTGGGGCTTGGGCGCAGCGCTGGCACATGCTCTGCATGACTTGGGCGCTTCGTGTGCCGGCGAGGGGTTACGAGGCATGGCCACACAATGGTGTTCACGCTGTTGCGGTCGTCAGGCCAATAGAGAGCCAAAGGTGCTGCGCTGGGCTCCCAGCTGTCACCGGCTGTCCGAAGCTCAGCACCCTTCTCCCCTCCCCCCCCCCGCTCCCCCCTCTTCCCCTGCTAACCCGGGCAACGGCTTCACTTCAGCAACCTTCTATTTAAGCCGTCTCTCGCTAGAGCATCCGGGTTTCGGAGAACAGACCCAGGGTCGCCGGTCTCGGAAACTCTCGGAGGTGGCCGCTCGAGGCCTCAGTCTTCAGCGCCTCGCAGCGCGACCCCAGCGAGCTCGGGCGCGGCGTCTCGCGTGCAGGTCGGGATGCCGTCGCCAAATGCTCAAAAATCAGGAGTGCTCGAAACGCCTGTCAGAGACCGTCATGATTATCCGCATGCCGGGGGCGAGCTTTGAGGGCTTCCGGAGGCAAACAAACGCCATCCTCGGCGGACTTCGCAGCCATCCTCGCGAGCGCCTTTTGCGACCGTGGCGCTTTGGGGCCTGAGGCCTTGCTCTCTATACTCACTCACTAGTCACGCGAAGCTTCAGCGTGGCCTCAGCAACTGAGTCGCCGGGGTCGGCGCGAACGGACATGTGGCGGCTGGCACGACAGAACACTGCCCTGCGAAGCGCGCATGGGCGTCATAGATAGATACGGTGTCCTTCATCTGACTGGCACACAGCGGGATGACGTTCGCGGAGGGCGCGTCCACCTCGCGTGCAACAGCCCTCGGCACTCTCCGAAGTCGCCCAGCTTTGCCCCCGACTGGGCGGCGCACCTCGGTCGCTCCCCGGTGCACGCTTTCGCCCCCCCTGGCTCCTTTTACCCCGAGCTTCCTGAGGAGTCGGTTGTGAGGCTACACGTGCTGTGCAAGCCAGCAGGGCTTCCTCACCCTCTCTCAGCTGTCACCAGCTGTCAGCATCCTTCCTCCACCCCCTGGCGCCCCCCCTCCCCTTCTCAACTCGGGCAACGGCTTCACTTCAGCAACCTTCTAGTTAAGCCGTCTCTCGCTAGAGCATCCGGGTGTCGGGTGTCGGCAAAATCTCGGAGAGTCCCGGAGTTGCGACCTTCAACTAGCGCTCCTTAGCGCGAACACAGCGAGCTCTGTCGGGGCGTGTCGCGCGAGGTTGGGATGTCCAGCAAGTTTGACGCTAAAATAAGAGCCCTCGAAACGCCGCTCTGAGACCAGCGCAGGATTTGCGTCAAAGGGAGCAAGCTCTGTGGGCTTGTAACTGCGGACAAACGCCATCCTCGACGAAACTCACAGCCATCCTCGCGAACGCCTTCTGCGACCGCGGCGCTTTGCGGGCCTGCGGCCTTGTGCTTTACTTACGTCTCGAGGCTGTCGAGCGGGTCCCCGGCTGAAGTGGCCGAAGTCGGTGCGAATGTGGATGTGGCGGCGGCTGGCAAACAAAACTCTGCACCCCGCATGAGCATGAGCGTCATAGAAAGATATCTTGGCATTCGATTAACTGGAGCACAGCGGGTTGACGTTCGCAGGGGGCGCGTCCACCTCGCGTGCAACAGCCTGAAGTCGCGCAGCTCTGCAGCCCCCGCCCCCGGGCGGCGCACCTCAACTCGCTCCCCGGCGCACGCGCTCGGCCCCCCTGGCTCCTTCCATCCCAAGCTTCCTGAGCACTCGGTTGTGAGGCTACAACTGCTGTGCAAGCCAGCAGGGCTTCCTCACCCACTTGCAGCTGTCACCAGCTGTCTCCCCCTCCTCCCTACCCCCTGGCTCCCCCCCCTCCCCTTCTCAACACGGGTAACGGCTTCACTTCAGCAATGTAGTATTTAAGCCGACTCTCGCTATGCGTTCGGACTTCGTTCCGGCGAGTCTCGGAGTTCCGCCCCCGACGCCGCCTCCTGTTAGCGCTTCTCAGCGCGAATGCAGCGAGCTCCGGCGCGGCGTGTCGCGCGAGGTCGGGATGTCACGCAAATGTGCTGGTAAATTCAGGAGGCCTTGAAACGCCGCCGTGAGTCCATCGTGGGAATTCGCTTTGAGGTGGAGAGCCTTCAGGACTTTCGGAGGCGGACAAACGCCATCCTCGACGAAATTCACATCCGCATCCTCGCAAACGTCTTTTGAATCGCGGGCCTGCGACCTTGTGCATGTGTCCCTTACCTACGTGTCGAGGCTGTCTAGCGAGTCCTTGGCAACTGGCTGGCCGAAGTCGGCGCGAATGTAAATGTGGCGGCGGCTGGCAAGACAAAGCACTGCACCCCAAGCATGAGCGCCATAGATAGATACCATTTCAGTCTTTGACTACCGCACAGCAGGTTGACGTTCGCGGAGGGCGCACCTCGCGTGCAACAGCCCTCGGCACACTCCGAAGTCGCCCAGCTTTGCCCCCGACTGGGCGGCGCACCTCGGTCGCTCCCCGGTGCACGCTTTCGCCCCCCCTGGCTCCTTTTACCCCGAGCTTCCTGAGGAGTCGGTTGTGAGGCTACAAGTGCTGTGCAAGCCACCAGCAGGGCTTCCTCACCCTCTCTCAGCTGTCACCAGCTGTCTCCCCCTCCTCCCTCCTCCTCCGTCCCCCCTGTCCCCTCCGCCCCTGCTCAACCCGGGCAACGGCTTCACTTCAGCAACCTTCTAGTTAAGCCGTCTCTCGCTAGAGCGTTTAGACGCGGTTCCGGAGCGTCTCGGAGCTCCGCCGCCCTTGGCACCTCCTTGAAGCGCTTCTTAGCGCGTTCACAGCGAGCTCGGGCGCAGCGTGTCGCGCGAGGTCGGGATGTCTCGCAAATCTGCTGGTAAAATAAGAGCCCTCGAAACGCTGCTCCGGTACATTGCTATGATTATATATGGCGGGGGCTAGCCGTAAGGGCCAACAGCGGCTACGAAACGCCATCCTAGGCGAACTTCGCAGCCACCCTCGCGAGCGCCTTGTGCGACCGCGGCGCTTTGGGACCTGCCCTTGCTCGCCGGGCTTCATTCAAGCAAAGCGAAGCTTCAGCGTGGCCTGGGCTACTGAGTCGCCGGGGTCGGCGCGATTCAACATGTGGCGGCTGGCAAGACAAAACACGGCCCCGCGAAGCGAGCATGGGCGTCATAGATAGATACGGTGTCAATTGGATGACCGGCACACAGCGGGTTGACGTTCCCGGAGGGCACGGACGTGCACCTCGCGTGCAACATCCCTGGCGAACGTTCGCCGCCCCCGACGGACCGGGCCACCTCGCTCTCCGGTACAGGCCTGCTCCCCGTGCCTGCTCCCCAACTGGCCCCTTCCGGCCTGCGCTCTTTGTGAGGTGCGTCGTGAGGCCATGAGAGAGCCAAGGGTGCTGTGCAGAGCAGTGCTGCTCTGCAGGCTCCCAGCTGTCACCAGCTGTCTCCCCCTCCTCCCTCCTCCGCCCCCCCCCCGCCCCTGCTCAACCCGGGCAACGGCTTCACTTCAGCAACCTTCTAGTTTCGGGGGGCGAGCCCGCCTCGCTGCGCAGCAGGACGTTTCGAGTACGGTTACGCCAGGGACCCTGTAACAAGCACCCCCTGGCGCCAGGGAGGCCCCGATCCCCGATCCCATCCGGCCGGGCTCAAGCTGGGGGCCATACGCAGAGCTCGCGCGGGCGGGGGGCGTGTTAACGCGAGCGCTCGCGAAGACGTCCAATTTTGCCGAGCAGCCATCTTCGCAAGACGTGCGCCAACAAGCTTGAAACGGCCTGTAGGCGCGTCCTCAAGAGTATTTGGAATCACCAAAGTCGGCGAGTACTCGCGAGGCGCCGGGAGGACGCTGCCCGGAAGCATCCTCGGTCCCGGAACTTTGATACTTAATTATGCGGGCCCCTCGCGCCCCGTCACGCCGCGCAAGGTATGAGTTACGCGGCTCGGTACCGACTGAGTCCAGAAACTGCGATGCGCCTGCTCGGCCCGTGCGCGAAATTCGCATCTATGCAATGTTGCGCAACGCCTCTGCTAACTTGTGGTTCTTCGATCTACCATGTCATTCATGGTGCTCGCGAAAGCGCCTGCGACTGCACCCCAGAGACTACGAGCAGCATTGCGATCACACGTCGCAACGCCGCATCCACCGCCACAGCTTGCAACACTTATCCCCTGTATTGCGGATGCGAGCCACCGCTGGCCCTCGCGGTCCACCCACACGGTGCCCCACTCCCCCCCAGTCGCCCCTAGCGATTGAAGTGACGGGCAGTCCCTTCAAGAGCTGCACCACTACACCGCAGGTGTTTGGATGGATCTTTTGGCCTATCCTTTGGCAAGGCCAGGGGACAGGCGGACAGTAGGAGTGGGGATGCGGGCAACGGGACAGCGCATACAACACACCTCGCCGCATTGCAGCGTCTGACTGCGAGCCAGGTCGTGCCAGGTCGTGCGTTGAGAAGGGTTGGCGGAAGGTCCAAGTCGGTCCGACTCACCATGTTCTCCACATCGTGATTTGCTAGGGCTGACAATTCTAGGGCAACTTGACGCTGCCGTCGATGCACGAACCCGCATCCCCACCGCATCCCCTGCCCTGCCCTGCCCTGCCCTGCCCCTCCTCACGAGGCCGCGGCGCCCCCACGTGTGGCCCCGCCACGGCCACGGCCGTCTGCAGCGTGATGCCTCCCGCCGCCGTGCTCCGGACCCCACGCAGCTGCCCGTGCCCCTGCCTCTCAAGGCGGAAGCACGCGGACCGGGCCCCCCATGAAGGCTTGCCGCGACACACCACCCGGGGAAGCGCAAGGCGTAAGGCCAGGGGGCGGCTTGGGGTGGTTGTCCCCCACACGCCCGGACCTCGTCGGACCCCACAGCATGGCGCGGCTGCTTGCCAGCGCTTGTGCAGCCCTCGCTAGGCACTCACAGACCTCAAGGATGCTGCTGGCTGCAGCCGCGCGGTGCTCCGGTCGCAGGTCGGCGAGGGCGCCAAATGGTGCAGGCTTGGCGAGCGCGAGCGCCGTTGTCGAGCTGCAGAGGCGTAGACAGATGCTGCAGCTACCATATGCACTGGCTGACGAGGAGTCCCGTGTTCATCGTTGGGACGGCGCGAAGACCCTTCTTCTTTTGCAAGCCGTTGAAGCGAACGCTCTGGTTGAGGCTTACGAGGTTCACGCCAAGGCAAAGCATCAAGTAGGGCACGCACTGCAATGAAACGCGAAACAGAGCGGACAGAGCGAGGTCGGGCAACTTGGTACGCTGCAGACGCGCGAGACAGCCTGAAAGTGCAAGTAGAGGGATCACCTATAACACGAGGAAATAGGCAGTCGCGCTAGTGAAAGCGCCGGTCTGCGCAGCAGCATCGCCGTCGTGCAGCCCCGCCGTGGGCGAACCCCACCCCCGCTCAGCCCCCCGGCTCCAGCCGGATCAAGTGCCCTCCCCATGTACGCCCGCGCACGAACCACGAAGCAGGGCCCCCGCAGGAGCGACGCTCAATGGAGGGTGCCTGGCCCCCCGCACGCCGACGGGCAGAAAGGCAAGGCGGGCCCTGCACACACGTGGTTGACGGGCGGCCCCGCCCGCAACGCAACACACAATCCCGCCCGCGCCCCTGCAGCCAGCACCCGATGTAGTCTCGGCCCCGCCTGTCAAGACAACCAGCTCGTGGGAGCAGCCCACAGACATGCGTGTCCTCGCCTCCCCCCCCACCGCCTTGATGGTCCTGGGCGCCAGGCCAGCCAGCAGACACTGGCCCCGTAGTGCACACGCACGCCCACCGCGTCGCCCCCGCAGGCAGCCTCGGCCATCCCAGACAGCGCCACAAGCAACGGTCCGGCAGCAAGGAGGCGTCTAGAGACACCGTGCACAAGACGAAGCTGAAACGACGCAGCGCCCCCAAGCCACAGCGACAAGACCCCGCAGTAGCGGGTTCCAGGCTGCCTGAGGACGAGCTCACGCGCGGAGGCTTGGGAGCCCACACTCCGGCAGCGACGCCAGCTCCATCCGCTGCGAGTATCCCGTGCTGGCCACACCTCCGCCGCATGCCTTGGCGCATCGGAACCCTGCGCAAGGTGCCGTGTACCTCGTCCCTCACGCGGCCTTGCTGCCACCCCCCGTCTCCAGCTGCAGGCAAGCCCCCTGCGCCCCCATCCAGTGGCTGTGCACCACCAGCTTGTCCGCTCTTGAAGGCAGCGCCAAGCCCGCCCTGCATGGACCCGGCCGCTTGGTCCCGTCAAGGCCATACGGCCAAGCTGCCTCTGATCCCCCAACCCTGCTTGGGAACGAAGCCCGCTCCACCGCCCACGCCGCATGCAGGCAAGGCCCAGGGACTGCTGCGGCTGGGCGCAGAGGGACTAACACTCAAGTCCTTGAGCCGGGCGTAGGACCAGAGCCGGGCGGGGCCCAGAGCACGAGCCTCCTCACGAGGCCGCGGCACCCCCACGTGCGGCCCCGCCACGGCCACGGCCGTCTGCAGCGTGATGCCTCCCGCCGCCGAGCTCCGGACCCCACGCAGCTGCCCGTGCCCCTGCCTCTCGAGGCGGAAGCACGCGGACCAGGCCCTTCGTGAAGGCTTGCTGCCGCGACACACCACCCGGGGAAGCGCAAGGCGTAAGGCCAGGGGGCGGCTTGGGGTGGCTGTGCCCCACACGCCCGGACCTCGCCGGACCCCACAGCATGGCGCGGCTGCTTGCCAGCGCTTGTGCAGCCCTCGCTAGGCACTCACAGACCTCAAGGATGCTGCTGGCTGCAGCCGCGCGGTGCTCCGGTCGCAGGTCGGCGAGGGCGCCAATGGATGCAGGCTTGGCGAGCGCGAGCGCCACTGTCAAGCTGCAGAGGCGTAGACAGATGCTGCAGCTACCATATGCACTGGCTGACGAGGAGTCCCGTGTTCGTCGTTGGGACGGCGCGAAGACCCTTCTTCTTTTGCAAGCCGTTGAAGCGAACGCTCTGGTTGAGGCTTACGAGGTTCACGCCAAGGCAAAGCATCAAGTAGGGCACGCACTGCAATGAAACGCGAAACGTCCTGCTGCGCAGCGAGGCGGGCTCGCCCCCCGAGAAATACACACAGCTGCGTGAGACGTGGGCGCGTGCCGCCGTCCTCTCAGCCTAGTGACGCTGTGTAAGCAGCAAGTACACTCGAACGAAGTATGCATGGTGCTGGCCAGCGTACATGCGGTGCCTTGACGTGCCGGGTGGCCGGGAAGGTGGACGCGCAAAGTTGCAGACATGTTCGATGTCGACCGGTGTCGGCAAGCCTTTTAGCCGCGCTTGTGACTCTCTCTACCATACAAAGAGATTGCCGTCGGGAAAGGGCGACCCAAGTAACGTCCAGGGCGTATGTACGAGACCACAGAACGTGTGCAGGAGCCATGCCGACGTAGCCCTGCAGCTTTCAGACGTGCGTCTAGCTTCACGAGCGGCAGGGGCACGGGCAGCTGCGTGGGGTCCGGAGCTCGGCGGCGGGAGGCATCACGCTGCAGACGGCCGTGGCCGTGGCGGGGCCACACGTGGGGGCGCCGCGGCCTCGTGAGGAGGCTCGTGCTCTGATCCGCCCGGATCTGGTCCTACGCCCGGCTCAAGGACTTGAGTGTCAGCCCTTCTGCGCCCAGCCGCAGCAGTCCGTGGGCCTTGCCTGCATGCGGCGGCGTGGGCGGTGGAGCGGGCTTCCCAAGCAGGGTTGGGGAATCGGAGGCAGCTTGGCCGTGTGGCCTTGACGAGACCAAGCGGCCAGGTCCATGCAGGGCGGGCTTGGCGCTGCCTTCAAGAGCGGACAAGCTGGTGGTGCACAGTCTCTGGATGGGGGCGCAGGGGGCTTGCCTGCAGCTGGAGACGGGGGGTGGCAGCAAGGCCGAGTGAGGGACGAGGTACACGGCACCTTGCGCAGAGTACCGATGCGCCAAGGCATGCGGCGGAGGTGTGGCCAGCAGGGAGGACTCTCAGCAGAGGGAGCTGGCGTCGCTGCCGGAGTGTGGGCTCCCAAGCCTCCGCGCGTGAGCTCGTCCTCAGGCCCCCCGGAGCCCGCTACTGCGGGGTCTTGTCGCTGTGGCTTGGGGGCGCTGCGTCGTTTCAGCTTCGTCTTGTGCACGGTGTCTCTAGACGCCTCCTTGCTGCCGGACCGTTGCTTGTGGCGCTGTCTGAGATGGCCGAGGCTGCCTGCGGGGGCGACGCGGTGGGCGTGAGTGTGCACTACGGGGCCAGTGTCTGCTGGCTGGCCTGGCGCCCAGGACCATCAAGGCGGTGGGGGGGGAGGCGAGGACACGCATGTCTGTGGGCTGCTCCCACGTGACTGCTGTCTTGACAGGCGGTCCGAGGCTACATCGGGGGCAGGCTGCAGGGGCGCGGGCGGGATTGTGTGTTGCGTTGCGGGGCCGCCCGTCGACCACGTGTGTGCCGGGCCCGCCTTGCCTTTTTGCCCGTCGGCGTGCGGGGGCCCGGCCCCCTCCATTGAGCGTCGCTCCTGCGGGGGCCCTGCTTCGTGGTTCGTGCGCGGGCGTACATGGGGAGGGCACTTGATCCAGAGGGTGGGCATGCCCCTTGGATTGGAAACGCGCCTGGGCAGAAAACAGGATAGGACACCGATAGGACACGGATTTCCAGGGATCGGATACGCCTCTGTGGATAGACACAGGCTGCCCCCGGATTTAACACCAAGCGCGTGCCTGGTCAACGGGCACGCTAGGGTACGTGCCGCACGGCGCGTGCCTGGTCAACGCGGTCGTGTGAGGTAATCTGAGTTCTTTGCTGACTGACCACACACTGTCACAAGGCGCTATTCTGAAGAAGCAACCTCTAGGCGCTTGCCTCCGCCAGCCTTGAAGTCGCCGTCGAGTAAATTCAACCCGAGCTTGAGCTTTAGCCGCAAGATGCTGCTACGCGTGTACTATGCGCATAGGCCTTGTAAACAAATGCGAGGCTGGGGGATTTGACTCGCTCTTGGCGCGACTTGCCCAGCGGAGCCAATGGCTCCGCTCTTGGCAAAAGCGGAACCTGCAGCCCCAGTGCGCTTCGACGTCTGGCTGCCTCTGGCACATAGCAGCGCCTTTGTACTGGACGCATCCTGGAGCCTGCAGGCTGCTTTGGGGCCAAGAACACATTGCGCAGCGAAGGCAGCGTCTTGTCGTGCTTGAAGCGAGCAAGATGCCCCGCGTTCTACTGCGGTTCCTTGTTCACAGTTGATCAGCCGGGCAACGCAGCATACGCAGGCTGAGATGCAAGACTCTCCTTGGAGCGTCAGCTTCCCGAACCAGAGCCACGAGCATTGGAGAAGACCGTACGGCACCCCGATCCGGGGTGCCTTCCGAGGCGGAGGCTCCGCCTCCAGCCATTCCGCCGCAGCAAGCTGCTGCGGTGAGACGCTTTAGAGAGAACTGCTGCTCGCACGTAGAACGTAGCAATCAGCGCGGTTCTCCCCTAAAGCTCCCACCCGCCCGCCCAATGAGGGGCCACAGCCGGCGGCCGGCAGCCTGCGTCGTCAAGACTGCGAAGCCGCACCCCGCCACCCAGGCCTGGCCAGCGGGCACAGCCCGCAGCGCCAGCCCACCCCCCGCCCCCCACGGTGGCCGTGCGGGAGGCGGCACCCCGCCAGCCCACGCCGGCAGGTTCCCCTCCCCACCCATCGTGGCGGGGTATTGATAGGAAGCGTCTCCCCGCAGCCTTGCCCGCAGGCCGCTAGCTAGCCTCTGGACCGACCCTCCCAGCTCTCCCAGTCGAGTCGCCCAGCCAACTGTGCCGTGCCGTGGCCCTCTCTGCTCCGCAGCGGTGACCTCACCACGCCCGCAAGCAGCGCGCATGCTAGAAGGTCGTACTCCAAGTGAGTGGCTCAGGGAAGGGAAGGTGTCGGCAAATAGCTGCTGGTTCTCTCTTTGTAACAACATAGCTCATGTGAGATCAATCAGCCACGACGGGCGGGAGTATGTGGACCATAGTGCGGACGAGCCGGGGTTCGTGGCGTCCCCCGCGGGGAGCGAGGGGGGGCGGGGGTGGGGAGGCGGATTGGTATACAGCGGGGTGGATTGGGATAGCTGGGTAGGGATAGATTCAGCACCGTTCCGGATAGGGATTGCGTTTGGGGGATTGGAGAGCGAAGGGGTGGATTGGGATTGCTGGGGGGGGGATTGAAGTGGGGAGGATCGAGGAGTGAGGATTGAACCCCGCGCGTCAGGACCATGCCCACCCTCCGCTTGATCCGGCTGGAGCCGGGGGGCTGAGCGGGGGCGGGGTTCGCCCACCGCGGGGCTGCACGACGGCGATGTGGCTGCGCAGACCGGCAATTTAACTAGCGCGACTGCCTATCCTCGTGTTATAGGTGATCCCTCTACTTGCACTTTCAGGCTGTCTCGCGCGTCGGCAGCTTGCCAAGATGCGCGACCTCGCTCTGTCCGCGTTTCGCGTTTCATTGCAGTGCGTGCCCTACTTGATGCTTTACCGTGGCGTGAGCGTCGTAAGCCTCAACCAGAGCGCTCGCTTCAATGGCTTGCAAAAGAAGAAGGGTCTTCGCGCCGTCCCAACGACGAACACTGGACTCCTCGTCAGCCAGTGCATATGGTAGCTGCAGCATCTGTCTACGCCTCTGCAGCTTGACAGTGGCGCTCGCGCTCGCCAAGCCTGCATCCATTGGCGCCCTCGCCGACCTGCGACCGGAGCACCGCGCGGCTGCAGCCAGCAGCAGCCTGGAGGTCTGTCAGTGCCTGGCGAGGGCTGCACAACCGCGCCAATTCAGCGCTCTGGGGTCTGGCGAGGTCCGGGCGTGTGGGGCACAGCCACCCCAAGCCGCCCCCTGGCCTTGAGCCTTGCGCTTTCCCGGGTGGTGTGTCGCGGCAGCAAGCCTTCACGAGGGGCCTGGTCCGCGTGCTTCCGCCTCGAGAGGCAGGGGCACGGGCAGCTGCGTGGGGTCCGGAGCACGGCGGCGGGAGGCATCACGCTGCAGACGGCCGTGGCCGTGGCGGGGCAACACGTGGGGGCGCCGTGGCCTCGTGAGGAGGCTCGTGCTCTGGGCCCCGCCCGGCTCTGGTCCTACGCCCGGCTCAAGGACTTGAGTGTCAGCCCTTCTGCGCCCAGCCGCAGCAGTCCCTGGGCCTTGCCTGCATGCGGCGTGGGCGGTGGAGCGGGCTTCCCAAGCAGGGTTTGGGGATCAGAGGCAGCTTGGCCGTATGGCCTTGACGGGACCAAGCGGCCGGGTCCATGCAGGGCGGGCTTGGCGCTGCCTTCAAGAGCGGACAGCTGGTGGTGCACAGCGTCTGGATGGGGGCGCAGGGGGCTTGCCTGCAAAGGGAGAACACACACTGCTCGCAGGGGACTGGAACGGAGTGGCCCACGAATGTGAGCGCAACGGAGAGACATCCGTGGACGACAAAGCCCACCGACACTTCCTCTCGCAAGGCCCTGTGACCCCCATCGTGGCCCCCCCACACTGCGACGCGCCTCGCACCGCTGCGGGGCGGCCACCCACCTTTGCACCGCTGCATGCGCACCCGCCCGTGCGGAGCCGCATCGACGACGCCCTCGCCAGCAGCTTCACCAGCCAGGCGCTGAGCAGGCCTGTGGGCGGCGAGGAGGGCGTGAGCGAAAGCGTCATTACCGGAACCGACTGGCCCGAGCTGCAAACCTGCCCTGACCACCGACCCCTCCTGACCCGCATGCCTCTCGCCCGCCTCTCCGTCCTCCCCGCCCCCTCGCCCCCAAGGCCCGAGGCCGACCCTTGGGCCTGCGTGCGAAAGCCCATCTCCAAGGCCGCCAAGGCCCAAGCACGTACCGCAATCGAGGCGGAGCTGTCCAGCGCCATCGCCGCCCTTGGCCGCCCCCTCGCCGCCGCACGAGAGGCCGTGCAGGGAAGCCTGGCCGCACTTGAAGACGCCACCACCCGCGCAGAAGCGCAAGCCGTGCTGGGGGCCCTGCGGAGGCATGAGGCGATCGAGCCAGTCAGCATCGAACAAACTGCCGCCGCCCTGCTTGAGATACTGCAAGATGCCCGCAAGATCCTCATCTCGAAATGCGAATCAGCCCCGCCACCAGGCAACCAGCGCTTCCCGACAAGAACAGAACATCGAACCCTCCACAAGCTAAGCAAACGGTTGGCGCTCCTGAAGCAGGCCTTATCCAACCTCCCGCCCCCCCCAGCTGGCCAGCCCCCGCCCGAGCACCCTCGCACCCCGCCCCCATCCCCCCCGCGACCCGGCCCCCCTCCTGACCCGCCCTCCGCCCCTGGCAGCCCCGCCCCCCTGCAGCATGAGATGGACGTCGACACCCCCCCTGACAGCCCCCGCGCGCCGCCCGCCCCAGCACCCGACCCACCAGCCGCAGACCTTGACCCCGCAGCCGACGCCCCGAGCAGTGCAGAAGCCATCCGCGCCGAGATCGCGGAAAGGAAGCGAGAGATTCGGAGAGCCGTTCAGGAGCTGCGACGGCGAGAGGGCAGGGAAGGGGCACGCGGGTTTCAGCGGCTTGTCGCAGTCTGCCCCAAGAAGGCCCATAAGATTATCTTCAACCCTCCCAGTGACCAACCCCGGGGCCTACCCGCCGTCACGCACCCGCGTGACGGAAGCCTGTGCACGGACGCGGAGAGCATCCTCGACGCGTGCCACTACAAGTGGAGCGCCGAATGCCGGCCAGTTGGGGGCGAGAGGACTGGACGGTACGACGCCCCCATCGACTTCCCCGGCGATGCCCTCACCAACCCAACCGCCCCAGACGCCATGCCGCGTGTTGCAGGGTGCGATCACCCCTTTAGCCAGCCCCAGGGCGCCCCCACCTCCCTCCTGCCCGCTGTGGCCTGCCCCGTCACGTACCGGCAATGCCTAGACCACCTGGCCCGCAACAAAGCCCCAGGCCCAGACGGCATCCCCAACGAGCTGCTCCAATGCCTGCCACCCAACCTCCAGGAGGCTATTCATGCCCTCATGCTCGCCATGTGGGTCAAGGGGGAAGTGCCCGAGACCTGGACCCGCTCCGATACCGTGCTGCTGCACAAGAAGGGCGACCCCCGGGACCTAGCCAACAAACGACCGATAGCCCTCTGCACGACCCTCTACAAGCTCTACACGCGCTTGATCACCGTGTGCATGGTTGAGTTTAGCGAGGACCACGGGATTTGGAGGCCGACACAAGAAGGCTTCCGCCAACACCGCAGCACTGGGAGGCAGCTGCTAGCCTGGATCCACAACTTTGAAGATGCAGGGCTGACGGGGAAGGACATCTATGCGCTGTACGTGGATTTCTCAAGCGCCTTCAACACAATCGACCAAGATAGGCTGCTCCAGATCATGATCCGGCTGGGCTACCCAGAAGATCTAGTGATTGCGGTGCGCAGCCTGTACGACAATGCCTGCACACGCATCCGCACCGAATATGGCCGTACGGCAGATATCCACGTGCAAAGAGGCACGGTCCAGGGTGACACGCTCTCCCCTGTCCTCTTTATCACGTTCCTTGAGCCACTGCTGCGCTGGCTGCACCGCGGAGGCCGAGGCTACCGGTACGGATGCCTCAACGCCACCGAAAACCAGCAACACAATGCCTCCTGCCTCGGGTTTGCAGATGATTTGGCCCTGGCCACTGGTAACCGCGCAGACCTCAAGATCCAAATTGCAAAGCTCGAGCAGTACAGCGCATGGGGAGGACTCAAGATCAACGTGGGCAAGTGCCAGCTGCAAGCCGCGCTCCACGGCCAGGCCAAAATCAACCCCGAGCTACGGGCAGGGCCCAGCAGCGCACGATACCAAAGGGTGCTAGAGCAACAACTCTGCGACCGCAAAAACGCCATATGCATCGGGGGGAAGCCGGTGCCGCACAAAAACCCAGAAGGCGGAGAGGCGTACAAGTACCTAGGGGTGTGGATAACCCCCACCCTCAACTGGAAGACGCAGGTCCAACACATGTCCGCCAAACTGAAGGAGCAGGGGGCGCTCCTCACACAGTCCGCCGCCTCGCCTGACCAAAAGATCCGCATCCTGAAAAGCTGCCTCCAGAGCAAGGTGGCCTACACCCTGACGTCGATGGCGTACAGCCCTGCCGACCTCGCCTGCCTCGATCGCCAACTAGCCGGGATTGCCAGGCGCTGCTACGGTATCAAGGGCAGCTTTCCCACGCGCGCCCTACTGGCCCCCGAGAGCCTCCTGGGCCTAGGTGTCGGGTCCTTAAGAGAGCTTGCTACCAAGCGCATAGGCAAAAGCCTGACCATGGCCCTGAACGACGAGGGGAGGCTGGGAGTCATCACACGGGCCCTGCTCGAACTGCAAGCCAAGACCGCTGGAGAGCTCCCAGTGCACACGCTCCGGCGGGACGCAACCTACTACACAACCCTGAAGATGGTGAGCTTCCTCAATGAGAATAACGCAACGGTAACCTACAACGGCAATGACTACACTACGGCGGCCAACAGTCTAACCAGACTGTGGGCCCCGGCTGCGGGCGACGGCTCCCCCGGCAGCGCGACCACCCTCCGCCCCCTCTTCCGCATCATTGCACCTCTGATCGACCTGGGGGCCGACCTGCACGCCCTGGTCGACCAAAGAGGCAAGGACCACCTCATCCCTACCGACCAGCTAAAAAGGCTGTACGGCCGGAAGGTGAAGCGCCACCACCTTCTTGCCCTCAACCGCCTAAGCGCCTACCTCACGGGGCTGGAAGGCACAAAGCCGGCAGGCTGGTTACCCCCCTCCCAGGTGACCACCACCCAAGCCCTCCCCCGAGCCCTTCGCCGAATCCCAACGGACAACCCCATCTTCACTAGCCTCCTGCACGACACCGGGCACGCCCGCGCCCTACCCGTCGCCACGCTGGACCGGTTCCTCGTCCCCCGCCAGCCCCCTCCCCCGCCCGCCGAGGAGAACGGCCATGAGGCTGCGCCCGCCGACACCCCGCCCGCCAGTCCCCGGAGCCCAGGCACCCAAGACCCGGACCGCGCTGAGCACGAAGGCGAAGCCGCGATGGATGAGGCCCCTGGCCACACCCAGCCTGGCACCGCCGCACCGGATGGAGACGCGGAGATGGGGGAGGCTGACGAGGGCGGGCCGCCCGTGGGCGACGATATGGTGCTAAGCGACGAGGAGGGAGAGCCGGTGGAGGATGACATGGAGCACGGTGACGCGATGTCAAGCGACGAGGAAGGCGAACAGTCGCAAGATGACATGGAGCGCGAGCCCAGCGGAGACGGGGAGGAGCACGGTGGGATTGAAGGGCCGGACGGCATGGAGGCCGACGACGGAGCCGACAGGGAGCCCACACCAACCGCTGACCAACCAGGGCCTGCCGCCCCCACACGCAGGCAGGGGGAGCAGCGCCAGCGCGAAGAAGCCGAAGACCAACCACCCGCACGCCGCACCAAGCTCACCAGGAAGCAAAGGGAGGAGGACCAGCGCCGCAGGGCCGCACAGACCCGTGACCTCAGCCCAACCTCCGTCCCCATTCCCCCGCGACGGTACGACACAGGGCCCAAGCCGTACTGGGACATCCGCCTATACGAAGAGCTTCTCCAGCGCAAGTTGCTGGGTGGACGCGTGGGCAACGGCTGGGCCCCGCCCGAAGGGGCCCCGCGCAACGCAACCGAGAAGGCGCGGCTGAAGGCGGAATGGCTGCGCACCTACCTTACGACCGGGGTGGAGGGCTGCTCGATTCCATGCGTTGCCCAGGGTCACGCCAAGACAGCCACCAAGACGATGGGCTATATGTTCGACAGCCAAGACCGTGTAGTCGAACTCGTAGCCGCCGTGACAAAGAGGCAGAAGGGACAGCCCGTACGATATTACCGGGTGCGCTGGGCCCCAACCACCGTCACACGAGGCGCCCTCCCGCTCTACGCGACCATGGGCTACCTCCCCGCCCATTGTGAAGAATGCACGACCCACCCCGAGGCCCCGTACCTGGTCACGGTCGAGTGGCAGGAAACGGAGGAAGCCGAGTCCAGCCTCCGAACCCACGCCAACTGGGCCGAGCTCCTGGCGGCCTTCCGCACCAAGCAGGCCGAGCCGGCGGCCCCACCGGCCCCCGCACGGGCCGCGGACGCGGCCCTCACCGACCGGCAACGGCAAGGAATCTGGGAGGAGGACCGAGGGGAAGACCCAGCGGGCGTCAAAAGGACGATCCGAGCGCATGTGGAGATTGACGCTAACCCCCGTAATCCTGACGCAGACATTGCCCCTCCTAACTGGTACCACATCCAGGTCGGAAGGCGGAATCGGCATATCCCAACAGACCCAACAAGCGGCACCCCCAGACACCTCGGCCTGGCCTTCGTCTATGCCCCCAACGGATGCCAGCTGGGCTGCCTGACCGCCCAGACGCTCGCCGCCCTACGGGCCCGGTGGGAAGCCGCTCGCTCAACCCACCCTGTACGGCACGCCAAGCTCTCCAACGGGAGGGGCTTTGAAGAGAGCGTCGCCCGCCTTCTCCTGCGGTACAGGGAGGGAGCGGGACATAAGGACCACCCCATCAAACCAGCATACGAACGGCGACTCCCCCCACAGCTCTTGGCCCGGCTGCAGCACGCACTGGCTAGCGACCATGCAGGCCCCCCTCCCGTGGCTGAGCGATACGCCTCCCCCCTCAACGTGTGCGACAGCACGCAGATCTACTTCTCGCCGTACGCCGAAGACGCCCTGTTTGGGGCCACCCACGATGCCTATGCCCACCCAGCCGCAGGGCTCGCAGTTGCCCACCCCGAGCCCCACCCCCAGGCGGAGCTCAACGCAATCCAATGGGCACTAGCCTGGGCTGACGAGTACGGTGATAGTCCCGAGCCCACCGCCACCCTACTAGCCTTCAGCACCAATGGTGAAAGGCCCTACGCCACCCTCCTCTCCCACCCGAGGGCTGTGCTCCTGGGTACGACCGACGCATGGGGGCTGCTCGACCCGCTCCCCGACGTAACGAGCGACCCAAAACGGCACAACGCCCAAATCACATGGGTACTGGTGGGAAACGCAACAGGCCTCGCCTGCACCCCGGATGTGAGGGCGATCCTGCAGAGCACGCTGGCTACCCCCAACCACCCGCCGACCAGGACGCAACCCTGGCAGGCGCCGCAGTGGATGCGAGATACGATTCGAGCCGCCCAGAGCCCAGCCCCCCCATTCGCCGTGAACCGCAAGGGTAAGGGCAGGGCGTGGCGCCTGGCCGCGCCCGACGGAGAGCCCCCCCTCATGCGCACGCGGGTCCCCGAGTGGTCCGAGACTACGGAGGCAGAGACACAAACACAGTACCCGACCGACCTCCCCCTCCGCCACGACGCCCGAGCCGGGATATACACTGACGGCAGCAAACGCACCGTAGAGCGCGGCCCAGGGCTTGGAGCCGCGGCTGTCGATGCCTCCACCGAGGAGCCCACGATTCTTCGCATAGACGTCAACCCCGGCGTCCAGGGCCTCCACACCATCACCAGAGCCGAGCTGTCAGCTATAAACCAAGCGCTCCGTATGCGCGAGGGCACCGAGCGTGAAGAGCGTCCACTCGCGATTTACACGGACAGCCAAGCGTCACTGCACCTTATTAGGCGTATGATCAACCTGCCTAAGTCGCTAGGCCTAAGCAAGCACAGAGGCCTCCTGGTAGACATAGTCGAGCGACTTCACTATCGTGCGGTCCGGGGCCTCACTACGCAGCTACTAAAGGTGCCTGCGCACTGCGGAATCGAGTACAATGAGGTCGCCGATCGCGAAGCCGTGGCCGTGGCCCAGGGCACCGCGATGCCCGATGTCGAAGAAACTGCGGACAACGAACCCCGATCCCGCGGTTTCTGGCTCCGTGCCACGCTGGACCCCAAGCGGCCAGGCGAGCCGACCCCCGGCAACTTTGTTAGCGACCTGAACCGTGGCATCGACTCACTGCTCACCCCCGAAACGCGATGCGGCTACACGAACAACACAAAGTACACACAACTCGTCGCCGAGACCCTACCCCTCATCGACATAGCCGCCTCCAGCTACACCCTGGCCAAGAAAGGTGGGCGGCGAAGGCCCATCACTATCCGCCGACTGCTATACGCTCTGTACGGGCAGGTCTGGAACGCCACCACTGCAGGCAAGTGCGGCCGCACCCTCTCCGGTGGCCGCTGCAGGCCCCTTGGCCCCGGCGAAACCGCCCCCTGCCCGCTCTGCGGGCACCCAGACTCCGGACCACACATCTCCACACATCTACGGCGGGTGCCACGACCAGGAGATGCGGTGCCTGTACATCAAGCGCCACAATAAGGCCGTACAGCTGATTGCTAAGGCCTTGGCGTACGGCCAGCAGGGCAACGGCTTCATGGTCATGGACGCCACCTCCGCCGCCGATGCGCCCAGCTACGCCCCTGAGAACCGCCCACCTGCGTGGATGTTCGCGCCAGGGCAAGTCAGCGAGGCCGAAAGGGACCGACTACGCCCCGACATCCTGTTCGTACCCACGCTCCACCGAGGGGCACCACCCCCAACCACCTCTGAGGGGCGCCGCAAGCACAAAGTTTACATCATTGAAGTGGGCTGCACCTCCGACCTGAACCACGCAGCCAAACTTACCGAGAAAACCGAGCAGCACCGTCACCTGGCGCAGCTCTTGACCGCCGCAGGCTGGCAAGTCGTGTACGACCGGTCAACGGTTGTGACCTTGGGTTTCGCGGGCACGCTGTGCCGAGAGGCACGCGGCCTCCTACAAAGCCTCGGGGCCCTGCGAGCCGGGCAAGTCTGCACGCAGCTCCACCAGGTCGCGGTGGAATACATGGACTACATCTCAACAATGCGGAGGCGGCGCGAGAAACACCCGGCTCGAGGGGGTGTGGGCTAGCCCGCACCCACCACCCCCGCCTCGGCGGGTGGTGGTGGGTGTGGAGGGGCTTGCCCCTTACACACACTCGCCCCCTTAATACACGCCCCCTGTCGGGGGCGTCCCATTATTATTATTATTATGGGCTTGCCTGCAGCTGGAGACGGGGGGTGGCAGCAAGGCCGAGTGAGGGACGAGGTACACGGCACCTTGCGCAGGGTACCGATGCGCCAAGGCATGCGGCGGAGGTGTGGCCAGCAGGGAGGACTCTCAGCAGAGGGAGCTGGCGTCGCTGCCGGAGTGTGGGCTCGCTCCCAAGCCTCCGCGCGTGAGCTCGTCCTCAGGCAGCCCGGAGCCCGCTACTGCGGGGTCTTGTCGCTGTGGCTTGGGGGCGCTGCGTCGTTTCAGCTTCGTCTTGTGCACGGTGTCTCTAGACGCCTCCTTGCTGCCGGACCGTTGCTTGTGGCGCTGTCTGGGATGGCCGAGGCTGCCTGCGGGGGCGACGCGGTGGGCGTGCGTGTGCACTACGGGGCCGCCAGTGTCTGCTGGCTGGCCTGGCGCCCAGGACCATCAAGGCGGTGGGGGGGGGAGGCGAGGACACGCATGTCTGTGGGCTGCTCCCACGTGTCTGCTGTCTTGACAGGCGGGCCGAGGCTACATCGGGGGCAGGCTGCAGGGGCGCGGGCGGGATTGTGTGTTGCGTTGCGGGGCCGCTTGTCGACCACGTGTGTGCCGGGCCCGCCTTGCCTTTTTGCCCGTCGGCGTGCGGGGGCCCGGCCCCCTCCATTGAGCGTCGCTCCTGCGGGGGCCCTGCTTCGTGGATCGTGCGCGGGCGTACATGGGGAGGGCACTTGATCCGGCTGGAGCCGGGGGGCTGAGCGGGGGCGGGGTTCGCCCACCGGGGGGCTGCACGACGGCGATGTTGCTGCGCAGACCGGCGCTTTCACTAGCGCGACTGCCTATCCTCGTGTTATAGGTGATCCCTCTACTTGCACTTTCAGGCTGTCTCGCGCGTCGGCAGCTTGCCAAGATGCGCGACCTCGCTCTGTCCGCGTTTCGCGTTTCATTGCAGTGCGTGCCCCTACTTGATGCTTTACCGTGGCGTGAGCGTCGTAAGCCTCAACCAGAGCGCTCGCTTCAATGGCTTGCAAAAGAAGAAGGGTCTTCGCGCCGTCCCAACGACGAACACTGGACTCCTCGTCAGCCAGTGCATATGGTAGCTGTAGCATCTTTCTACGCCTCTGCAGCTTGACAGTGGCGCTCGCGCTCGCCAAGCCTGCATCCATTGGCGCCCTCGCCGACCTGCGACCGAAGCACCGCGCGGCTGCAGCCAGCAGCAGCCTGGAGGTCTGTCAGTGCCTGGCGAGGGCTGCACAACCGCGCCAATGCAGCGCTCTGGGGTCCGGCGAGGTCCGGGCGTGTGGGGCACAGCCACCCCAAGCCGCCCCCCTGGCCTTGAGCCTTGCGCTTTCCCGGGTGGTGTGTCGCGGCAGCAAGCCTTCACGAGGGGCCTGGTCCGCGTGCTTCCGCCTCGAGAGGCAGGGGCACGGGCAGCTGCGTGGGGTCCGGAGCTCGGCGGCGGGAGGCATCACACTGCAGACGGCCGTGGCCGTGGCGGGGCCACACGTGGGGGCGCCGCGGCCTCGTGAGGAGGCTCGTGCTCTGGGCCCCGCCCGGCTCTGGTCCTACGCCCGGCTCAAGGACTTGAGTGTCAGCCCTTCTGCGCCCAGCCGCAGCAGTCCCTGGGCCTTGCCTGCATGCGGCGTGGGCGGTGGAGCGGGCTTCCCAAGCAGGGTTGGAAGATCAGAGGCAGCTTGGCCGTGTGGCTTTGACGAGACCAAGCGGCCAGATCCATGCAGGGCGGGCTTGGCGCTGCCTTCAAGAGCGGACAGCTGGTGGTGCACAGCCTCTGGATGGGGGCGCAGGGGGCTTGCCTGCAGCTGGAGACGTGGGGTGGCAGCAAGGCCGAGTGAGGGACGAGGTACACGGCACCTTGCGCAGGGTTCCGATGCGCCAAGGCATGCGGCGGAGGTGTGGCCAGCAGGGAGGACTCTCAGCAGAGGGAGCTGGCGTCGCTGCCGGAGTGTGGGCTCGCTCCCAAGCCTCCGCGCGTGAGCTCGTCCTCAGGCAGCCCGGAGCCCGCTACTGCGGGGTCTTGTCGCTGTGGCTTGGGGGCGCTGCGTCGTTTCAGCTTCGTCTTGTGCACGGTGTCTCTAGACGCCTCCTTGCTGCCGGACCGTTGCTTGTGGCGCTGTCTGGGATGGCCGAGGCTGCCTGCGGGGGCGACGCGGTGGGCGTGCGTGTGCACTACGGGGCCGCCAGTGTCTGCTGGCTGGCCTGGCGCCCAGGACCATCAAGGCGGTGGGGGGGGGAGGCGAGGACACGCATGTCTGTGGGCTGCTCCCACGTGTCTGCTGTCTTGACAGGCGGGCCGAGGCTACATCGGGGGCAGGCTGCAGGGGCGCGGGCGGGATTGTCTGTTGCGTTGCGGGGCCGCTTGTCGACCACGTGTGTGCCGGGCCCGCCTTGCCTTTTTGCCCGTCGGCGTGCGGGGGCCCGGCCCCCTCCATTGAGCGTCGCTCCTGCGGGGGCCCTGCTTCGTGGTTCGTGCGCGGGCGTACATGGGGAGGGCACTTGATCCGGCTGGAGCCGGGGGGCTGAGCGGGGGCGGGGTTCGCCCACCGCGGGGCTGCACGACGGCGATGTGGCTGCGCAGACCGGCGCTTTCACTAGCGCGACTGCCTATCCTCGTGTTATAGGTGATCCCTCTACTTGCACTTTCAGGCTGTCTCGCGCGTCGGCAGCTTGCCAAGATGCGCGAGATGCGCGACCTCGCTCTGTCCGCGTTTCGCGTTTCATTGCAGTGCGTGCCCTACTTGATGCTTTACCGTGGCGTGAGCGTCGTAAGCCTCAACCAGAGCGCTCGCTTCAATGGCTTGCAAAAGAAGAAGGGTCTTCGCGCCGTCCCAACGACGAACACTGGACTCCTCGTCAGCCAGTGCATATGGTAGCTGTAGCATCTGTCTACGCCTCTGCAGCTTGACAGTGGCGCTCGCGCTCGCCAAGCCTGCATCCATTGGCGCCCTCGCCGACCTGCGACCGAAGCACCGCGCGGCTGCAGCCAGCAGCAGCCTGGAGGTCTGTCAGTGCCTGGCGAGGGCTGCACAACCGCGCCAATGCAGCGCTCTGGGGTCCGGCGAGGTCCGGGCGTGTGGGGCACAGCCACCCCAAGCCGCCCCCTGGCCTTGAGCCTTGCGCTTTCCCGGGTGGTGTGTCGCGGCAGCAAGCCTTCACGAGGGGCCTGGTCCGCGTGCTTCCGCCTCGAGAGGCAGGGGCACGGGCAGCTGCGTGGGGTCCGGAGCTCGGCGGCGGGAGGCATCACACTGCAGACGGCCGTGGCCGTGGCGGGGCCACACGTGGGGGCGCCGCGGCCTCGTGAGGAGGCTCGTGCTCTGGGCCCCGCCCGGATCTGGTCCTACGCCCGGCTCAAGGACTTGAGTGTCAGCCCTTCTGCGCCCAGCCGCAGCAGTCCCTGGGCCTTGCCTGCATGCGGCGTGGGCGGTGGAGCGGGCTTCCCAAGCAGGGTTGGAAGATCAGAGGCAGCTTGGCCGTGTGGCTTTGACGAGACCAAGCGGCCAGATCCATGCAGGGCGGGCTTGGCGCTGCCTTCAAGAGCGGACAGCTGGTGGTGCACAGCCTCTGGATGGGGGCGCAGGGGGCTTGCCTGCAGCTGGAGACGTGGGGTGGCAGCAAGGCCGAGTGAGGGACGAGGGTACACGGCACCTTGCGCAGGGTTCCGATGCGCCAAGGCATGCGGCGGAGGTGTGGCCAGCAGGGAGGACTCTCAGCAGAGGGAGCTGGCGTCGCTGCCGGAGTGTGGGCTCGCTCCCAAACCTCCGCGCGTGAGCTCGTCCTCAGGCAGCCCGGAGCCCGCTACTGCGGGGTCTTGTCGCTGTGGCTTGGGGGCGCTGCGTCGTTTCAGCTTCGTCTTGTGCACGGTGTCTCTAGACGCCTCCTTGCTGCCGGACCGTTGCTTGTGGCGCTGTCTGGGATGGCCGAGGCTGCCTGCGGGGGCGACGCGGTGGGCGTGCGTGTGCACTACGGGGCCGCCAGTGTCTGCTGGCTGGCCTGGCGCCCAGGACCATCAAGGCGGTGGGGGGGGGGAGGCGAGGACACGCATGTCTGTGGGCTGCTCCCACGTGTCTGCTGTCTTGACAGGCGGGCCGAGGCTACATCGGGGGCAGGCTGCAGGGGCGCGGGCGGGATTGTCTGTTGCGTTGCGGGGCCGCTTGTCGACCACGTGTGTGCCGGGCCCGCCTTGCCTTTTTGCCCGTCGGCGTGCGGGGGCCCGGCCCCCTCCATTGAGCGTCGCTCCTGCGGGGGCCCTGCTTCGTGGATCGTGCGCGGGCGTACATGGGGAGGGCACTTGATCCGGCTGGAGCCGGGGGGCTGAGCGCGGGCGGGGTTCGCCCACCGCGGGGCTGCACGACGGCGATGTTGCTGCGCAGACCGGCGCTTTCACTAGCGCGACTGCCTATCCTCGTGTTATAGGTGATCCCTCTACATGCACTTTCAGGCTGTCTCGCGCGTCGGCAGCTTGCCAAGATGCGCGAGATGCGCGACCTCGCTCTGTCCGCGTTTCGCGTTTCATTGCAGTGCGTGCCCTACTTGATGCTTTACCGTGGCGTGAGCGTCGTAAGCCTCAACCAGAGCGCTCGCTTCAATGGCTTGCAAAAGAAGAAGGGTCTTCGCGCCGTCCCAACGACGAACACTGGACTCCTCGTCAGCCAGTGCATATGGTAGCTGCAGCATCTGTCTACGCCTCTGCAGCTTGACAGTGGCGCTCGCGCTCGCCAAGCCTGCATCCATTGGCGCCCTCGCCGACCTGCGACCGGAGCACCGCGCGGCTGCAGCCAGCAGCAGCCTGGAGGTCTGTCAGTGCCTGGCGAGGGCTGCACAACCGCGCCAATGCAGCGCTCTGGGGTCCGGCGAGGTCCGGGCGTGTGGGGCACAGCCACCCCAAGCCGCCCCCTGGCCTTGAGCCTTGCGCTTTCCCGGGTGGTGTGTCGCGGCAGCAAGCCTTCACGAGGGGCCTGGTCCGCGTGCTTCCGCCTCGAGAGGCAGGGGCACGGGCAGCTGCGTGGGGTCCGGAGCTCGGCGGCGGGAGGCATCACGCTGCAGACGGCCGTGGCCGTGGCGGGGCCACACGTGGGGGCGCCGCGGCCTCGTGAGGAGGCTCGTGCTCTGGGCCCCGCCCGGCTCTGGTCCTACGCCCGGCTCAAGGACTTGAGTGTCAGCCCTTCTGCGCCCAGCCGCAGCAGTCCCTGGGCCTTGCCTGCATGCGGCGTGGGCGGTGGAGCGGGCTTCCCAAGCAGGGTTGGAAGATCAGAGGCAGCTTGGCCGTGTGGCTTTGACGAGACCAAGCGGCCAGATCCATGCAGGGCGGGCTTGGCGCTGCCTTCAAGAGCGGACAGCTGGTGGTGCACAGCCTCTGGATGGGGGCGCAGGGGGCTTGCCTGCAGCTGGAGACGTGGGGGTGGCAGCAAGGCCGAGTGAGGGACGAGGTACACGGCACCTTGCGCAGGGTTCCGATGCGCCAAGGCATGCGGCGGAGGTGTGGCCAGCAGGGGAGACTCTCAGCAGAGGGAGCTGGCGTCGCTGCCGGAGTGTGGGCTCGCTCCCAAGCCTCCGCGCGTGAGCTCGTCCTCAGGCAGCCCGGAGCCCGCTACTGCGGGGTCTGTCGCTGTGGCTTGGGGGCGCTGCGTCGTTTCAGCTTCGTCTTGTGCACGGTGTCTCTAGACGCCTCCTTGCTGCCGGACCGTTGCTTGTGGCGCTGTCTGGGATGGCCGAGGCTGCCTGCGGGGGGCGACGCGGTGGGCGTGCGTGTGCACTACGGGGCCGCCAGTGTCTGCTGGCTGGCCTGGCGCCCAGGACCATCAAGGCGGTGGGGGGGGAGGCGAGGACACGCATGTCTGTGGGCTGCTCCCACGTGTCTGCTGTCTTGACAGGCGGGCCGAGGCTACATCGGGGGCAGGCTGCAGGGGCGCGGGCGGGATTGTCTGTTGCGTTGCGGGGGCCGCTTGTCGACCACGTGTGTGCCGGGCCCGCCTTGCCTTTTTGCCCGTCGGCGTGCGGGGGCCCGGCCCCCTCCATTGAGCGTCGCTCCTGCGGGGGGCCCTGCTTCGTGGATCGTGCGCGGGCGTACATGGGGAGGGCACTTGATCCGGCTGGAGCCGGGGGGCTGAGCGGGGGCGGGGTTCGCCCACCGCGGGGCTGCACGACGGCGATGTTGCTGCGCAGACCGGCGCTTTCACTAGCGCGACTGCCTATCCTCGTGTTATAGGTGATCCCTCTACTTGCACTTTCAGGCTGTCTCGCGCGTCGGCAGCTTGCCAAGATGCGCGACCTCGCTCTGTCCGCGTTTCGCGTTTCATTGCAGTGCGTGCCCTACTTGATGCTTTACCGTGGCGTGAGCGTCGTAAGCCTCAACCAGAGCGCTCGCTTCAATGGCTTGCAAAAGAAGAAGGGTCTTCGCGCCGTCCCAACGACGAACACTGGACTCCTCGTCAGCCAGTGCATATGGTAGCTGCAGCATCTGTCTACGCCTCTGCAGCTTGACAGTGGCGCTCGCGCTCGCCAAGCCTGCATCCATTGGCGCCCTCGCCGACCTGCGACCGAAGCACCGCGCGGCTGCAGCCAGCAGCAGCCTGGAGGTCTGTCAGTGCCTGGCGAGGGCTGCACAACCGCGCCAATGCAGCGCTCTGGGGTCCGGCGAGGTCCGGGCGTGTGGGCACAGCCACCCCAAGCCGCCCCCTGGCCTTGAGCCTTGCGCTTTCCCGGGTGGTGTGTCGCGGCAGCAAGCCTTCACGAGGGGCCTGGTCCGCGTGCTTCCGCCTCGAGAGGCAGGGGGCACGGGCAGCTGCGTGGGGTCCGGAGCTCGGCGGCGGGAGGCATCACGCTGCAGACGGCCGTGGCCGTGGCGGGGCCACACGTGGGGGCGCCGCGGCCTCGTGAGGAGGCTCGTGCTCTGGGCCCCGCCCGGATCTGGTCCTACGCCCGGCTCAAGGACTTGAGTGTCAGCCCTTCTGCGCCCAGCCGCAGCAGTCCCTGGGCCTTGCCTGCATGCGGCGTGGGCGGTGGAGCGGGCTTCCCAAGCAGGGTTGGAAGATCAGAGGCAGCTTGGCCGTGTGGCTTTGACGAGACCAAGCGGCCAGATCCATGCAGGGCGGGCTTGGCGCTGCCTTCAAGAGCGGACAAGCTGGTGGTGCACAGCCTCTGGATGGGGGCGCAGGGGGCTTGCCTGCAGCTGGAGACGGGGGGGGGTGGCCAGCAAGGCCGAGTGAGGGACGAGGTACACGGCACCTTGCGCAGGGTTCCGATGCGCCAAGGCATGCGGCGGAGGTTTGGCCAGCAGGGGAGGACTCTCAGCAGAGGGAGCTGGCGTCGCTGCCGGAGTGTGGGCTCGCTCCCAAGCCTCCGCGCGTGAGCTCGTCCTCAGGCAGCCCGGAGCCCGCTACTGCGGGGTCTTGTCGCTGTGGCTTGGGGGCGCTGCGTCGTTTCAGCTTCGTCTTGTGCACGGTGTCTCTAGACGCCTCCTGCTGCCGGACCGTTGCTTGTGGCGCTGTCTGGGATGGCCGAGGCTGCCTGCGGGGGCGACGCGGTGGGCGTGCGTGTGCACTACGGGGCCGCCAGTGTCTGCTGGCTGGCCTGGCGCCCAGGACCATCAAGGCGGTGGGGGGGGGGAGGCGAGGACACGCATGTCTGTGGGCTGCTCCCACGTATCTGCTGTCCTTGACAGGCGGGCCGAGGCTACATCGGGGGCAGGCTGCAGGGGCGCGGGCGGGATTGTCTGTTGCGTTGCGGGGCCGCTTGTCGACCACGTGTGTGCCGGGCCCGCCTTGCTTTTTGCCCGTCGGCGTGCGGGGGCCCGGCCCCCTCCATTGAGCGTCGCTCCTGCGGGGCCCTGCTTCGTGGATCGTGCGCGGGCGTACATGGGGAGGGCACTTGATCCGGCTGGAGCCGGGGGGCTGAGCGCGGGCGGGGTTCGCCCACCGCGGGGCTGCACGACGGCGATGTTGCCTGCGCAGACCGGCGCTTTCACTAGCGCGACTGCCTATCCTCGTGTTATAGGTGATCCCTCTACATGCACTTTCAGGCCTGTCTCGCGCGTCGGCAGCTTGCCAAGATGCGCGAGATGCGCGACCTCGCTCTGTCCGCGTTTCGCGTTTCATTGGCAGTGCGTGCCCTACTTGATGCTGTTACCGTGCGTGAGCGTCCGTAAGCCTCAACCAGAGCGCTCGCTTCAATGGCTTGCAAAAGAAGAAGGGTCTTCGCGCCGTCCCAACGACGAACACTGGACTCCTCGTCAGCCAGTGCATATGGTAGCTGCAGCATCTGTCTACGCCTCTGCAGCTTGACAGTGGCGCTCGCGCTCGCCAAGCCTGCATCCATTGGCGCCCTCGCCGACCTGCGACCGGAGCACCGCGCGGCTGCAGCCAGCAGCAGCCTGGAGGTCTGTCAGTGCCTGGCGAGGGCTGCACAACCGCGCCAATTCAGCGCTCTGGGGTCCGGCGAGGTCCGGGCGTGTGGGGCACAGCCACCCCAAGCCGCCCCCTGGCCTTGAGCCTTGCGCTTTCCCGGGTGGTGTGTCGCGGCAGCAAGCCTTCACGAGGGGCCTGGTCCGCGTGCTTCCGCCTCGAGAGGCAGGGCACGGGCAGCTGCGTGGGGTCCGGAGCTCGGCGGCGGGAGGCATCACGCTGCAGACGGCCGTGGCCGTGGCGGGGGCCACACGTGGGGGCGCCGCGGCCTCGTGAGGAGGCTCGTGCTCTGGGCCCCGCCCGGATCTGGTCCTACGCCCGGCTCAAGGACTTGAGTGTCAGCCCTTCTGCGCCCAGCCGCAGCAGTCCCTGGGCTTGCCCATGCATGCGGCGTGGGCGGTGGAGCGGGCTTCCCAAGCAGGGTTGGGGATCAGAGGCAGCTTGGCCGTGTGGCTTGACGAGACCAAGCGGCCAGGTCCATGCAGGGCGGGCTTGGCGCTGCCTTCAAGAGCGGACAAGCTGGTGGTGCACAGCCTCTGGATGGGGGCGCAGGGGGCTTGCCTGCAGCTGGAGACGGGGGGGTGGCAGCAAGGCCGCGTGAGGGACGAGGGACGAGGTACACGGCACCTTGCGCAGGGTTCCGATGCGCCAAGGCATGCGGCGGAGGTGTGGCCAGCAGGGGAGACTCTCAGCAGAGGGAGCTGGCGTCGCTGCCGGAGTGTGGCTCTCCCAAGCCTCCGCGCGTGAGCTCGTGCTCAGGCAGCCCGAGCCCGCTACTGCGGGGTCTTGTCGCTGTGGCTGGGGGGCGCTGCGTCGTTTCAGCTTCGTCTTGTGCACGGTGTCTCTAGACGCCTCCTTGCTGCCGGACCGTTGCTTGTGGCGCTGTCTGGGATGGCCGAGGCTGCCTGCGGGGGCGACGCGGTGGGCGTGAGTGTGCACTACGGGGCCGCCAGTGTCTGCTGGCTGGCCTGGCGCCCAGGACCATCAAGGCGGTGGGGGGGGAGGCGAGGAGGACACGCATGTCTGTGGGCTGCTCCCACGTGTCTGCTGTCTTGACAGGCGGGCCGAGGCTACATCGGGGGCAGGCTGCAGGGGCGCGGGCGGGATTGTCTGTTGCGTTGCGGGGCCGCTTGTCGACCACGTGTGTGCCGGGCCCGCCTTGCCTTTTGCCCGTCGGCGTGCGGGGGCCCGGCCCCTCCATTGAGCGTCGCTCCTGCGGGGGCCCTGCTTCGTGGTTCGTGCGCGGGCGTACATGGGGAGGGCACTTGATCGGCTGGAGCCGGGGGGCTGAGCGGGGGTGGGGTTCGCCCACCGCGGGGCTGCACGACGGCGATGTTGCTGCGCAGATGTTGCGCGAGCCGCTCACTAGCGCGCGACTGCCTATCCTCGTGTTATAGGTGACCTCTACTGCACTTTCAGGCTGTCTCGCGCGTCGGCAGCTTGCCAAGATGCGTCGTCCGCGTCGCGTCGCTTTCGCGTGTCGCACGTGCGTCATTGCAAGTGCTTTACTTGGCGTGACGTCGTGTCAAGCGTAGACGCTAATACCAGAGCGCTCGCTTCAATGGCTTGCAAAAGAAGAAGGGTCTTCGCGCCGTCCCAACGACGAACACTGGACTCCTCGTCAGCCAGTGCATATGGTAGCTGCAGCATCTGTCTACGCCTCTGCAGCTGACTGCAGCTCGCAGGCGCTCGCACTCGCCAAGCCTGCATCCATTGGCGCCCTCGCCGACCTGCGACCGGAGCACCGCGGCGGCTGCAGCCAGCAGCAGCCTGGAGGTCTGTCAGTGCCTGGCGAGGGCTGCACAACCGCGCCAATTCAGCGCTCTGGGGTCCGGCGAGGTCCGGGCGTGTGGGGCACAGCCACCCCAAGCCGCCCCCTGGCCTTGAGCTTGCGCTTTCCCGGGTGGTGTGTGTCGCGGCAGCAAGCCTTCACGAGGGGCCTGGTCCGCGTGCTTCCGCCTCGAGAGGCAGGGGCACGGGCAGCTGCGTGGGGTCCGGAGCTCGGCGGCGGGAGGCATCACGCTGCTGCAGACGGCCGTGGCCGTGGCGGGGCCACACGTGGGGGCGCCGCGGCCTCGTGAGGAGGCTCGTGCTCTGGGCCCCGCCCGGATCTGGTCCTACGCCCGGCTCAAGGACTTGAGTGTCAGCCCTTCTGCGCCCAGCCGCAGCAGTCCCTGGGCCTTGCCTGCATGGCGGCGTGGGCGGTGGAGCGGGCTTCCCAAGCAGGGTTGGGGGATCAGAGGCAGCTTGGCCGTGTGGCCTTGACGAGACCAAGCGGCCAGGTCCATGCAGGGCGGGCTTGGCGCTGCCTTCAAGAGCGGACAAGCTGGTGGTGCACAGCCTCTGGATGGGGGCGCAGGGGGCTTGCCTGCAGCTGGAGACGGGGGGGTGGCAGCAAGGCCGCGTGAGGGACGAGGTACACGGCACCTTGCGCAGGGTTCCGATGCGCCAAGGCATGCGGCGGAGGTGTGGCCAGCAGGGGAGACTCTCAGCAGAGGGAGCTGGCGTCGCTGCCGGAGTGTGGGGCTCCCAAGCCTCCGCGCGTGAGCTCGTCCTCAGGCAGCCCGGAGCCCGCTACTGCGGGGGTCTTGTCGCTGTGGCTTGGGGGGCCGCTGCGTCGTTTCAGCTTCGTCCTTGTGCACGGTGTCTCTAGACGCCTCCTGCTGCCGGACCGTTGCTTGTGGCGCTGTCTGGGATGGCCGAGGCTGCCTGCGGGGGCGACGCGGGTGGGCGTGCGTGGCACTACGGGGCCGCCAGTGTTCCTGCTGGCTGGCCTGGCGCCCAGGACCATCAAGGCGGTGGGGGGGGGGAGGCGAGGACACGCATGTCTGTGGCTGCTCCCACGTGTCTGCTGTCTTGACAGGCGGGCCGAGGCTACATCGGGGGCAGGCTGCAGGGGCGCGGGCGGGGGATGTGTGTTGCGTTGCGGGGCCGCTTGTCGACCACGTGTGTGCCGGGCCCGCCTTGCCTTTTTGCCCGTCGGCGTGCGGGGGCCCGGCCCCCTCCATTGAGCGTCGCTCCTGCGGGGGCCCTGCTTGTGGTCGTGCGCGGGCGTACATGGGGAGGGCACTTGATCCGGCTGGAGCCGGGGGGCTGAGCGGGGGGGGGTTCGCCCACGCGGGCGGGCTGCACGACGGCGATGTTGCTGCGCAGACCGGCGCTTTCACTAGCGCGACTGCCTATCCTCGTGTTATAGGTGATCCCTCTACTTGCACTTCAGGCTGTCTCGCGCGTCGGCAGCTTGCCAAGATGCGCGACCTCGCTCTGTCCGCGTTTCGCGTTTCATTGCAGTGCGTGCCCTACTTGATGCTTTACCTTGGCGTGAACGTCGTAAGCCTCAACCAGAGCGCTCGCTTCAATGGCTTGCAAAAGAAGAAGGGTCTTCGCGCCGTCCCAACGACGAACACTGGACTCCTCGTCAGCCAGTGCATATGGTAGCTGCAGCATCTGTCTACGCCTCTGCAGCTTGACAGTGGCGCTCGCGCTCGCCAAGCCTGCATCATTGGCGCCCTCGCCGACCTGCGACCGGAGCACCGCGCGGCTGCAGCCAGCAGCAGCCTGGAGGTCTGTCAGTGCCTGGCGAGGGCTGCACAACCGCGCAATTCAGCGCTCTGGGGTCCGGCGAGGTCCGGGCGTGTGGGGCACAGCCACCCAAGCGCCCCCTGGCCTTGAGCCTTGCGCTTTCCCGGGTGGTGTGTCGCGGCAGCAAGCCTTCACGAGGGGCCTGGTCCGCGTGCTTCCGCCTCGAGAGGCAGGGGCACGGGCAGCTGCGTGGGGTCCGGAGCTCGGCGGCGGGAGGCATCACGCTGCAGACGGCCGTGGCCGTGGCGGGGCCACACGTGGGGGCGCCGCGGCCTCGTGAGGAGGCTCGTGCTCTGGGCCCCGCCCGGATCTGGTCCTACGCCCGGCTCAAGGACTTGAGTGTCAGCCCTTCTGCGCCCAGCCGCAGCAGTCCCTGGGCTTGCCTGCATGCGGCGTGGGCGGTGGAGCGGGCTTCCCAAGCAGGGTTGGGGGATCAGAGGCAGCTTGGCCGCGTGGCCTTGACGAGACCAAGCGGCCAGGTCCATGCAGGGCGGGCTTGGCGCTGCCTTCAAGAGCGGACAAGCTGGTGGTGCACAGCCTCTGGATGGGGCGCAGGGGGCTTGCCTGCAGCTGGAGAGGGGGGGGTGGCAGCAAGGCCGAGTGAGGGACGAGGTACACGGCACCTTGCGCAGGGTTCCGATGCGCCAAGGCATGCGGCGGAGGTGTGGCCAGCAGGGGAGACTCTCAGCAGAGGGAGCTGGCGTCGCTGCCGGAGTGTGGGCTCTCCCAAGCCTCCGCGCGTGAGCTCGTCTCATGCAGCCGGAGCCCGCTACTGCGGGGTCTTGTCGCTGTGGCTTGGGGGCGCTGCGTCGTTTCAGCTTGTCTTGTGCACGGTGTCTCTAGACGCCTCCTTGCTGCCGGACCGTTGCTTGTGGCGCTGTCTGGGATGGCCGAGGCTGCCTGCGGGGGCGACGCGGTGGGCGTGAGTGTGCACTACGGGGCCGCCAGTGTCTGGCTGGCCTGGCGCCCAGGACCATCAAGGCGGTGGGGGGGGGGAGGCGAGGACACGCATGTCTGTGGGCTGCTCCCACGTGTCTGCTGTCTTGACAGGCGGCGGGCGAGGCTACATCGGGGGCAGGCTGCAGGGGCGCGGGCGGGATTGTGTGTTGCGTTGCGGGGCCGCTTGTCGACCACGTGTGTGCCGGGCCCGCCTTGCCTTTTTGCCCGTCGGCGTGCGGGGGCCCGGCCCCCTCCATTGAGCGTCGCTCCTGCGGGGGCCCTGCTTCGTGGGTTCGTGCGCGGGCGTACATGGGGAGGGCACTTGATCCGGCTGGAGCCGGGGGGCTGAGTGGGGGGGGGTTCGCCCACCGCGGGGCTGCAACGACGGCGATGTTGCTGCGCAGACCGGCGCTTTCACTAGCGCGACTGCCTATCCTCGTGTTATAGGTGATCCCTCTACTTGCACTTTCAGGCTGTCTCGCGCGTCGGCAGCTTGCCAAGATGCGCGACCGCGCTCTGTCCGCGTTTCGCGTTTCATTGCAGTGCGTGCCCTACTTGATGCTTTACCGTGGCGTGAACGTCGTAAGCCTCAACCAGAGCGCTCGCTTCAATGGCTTGCAAAAAGAAGAAGGGTCTTCGCGCCGTCCCAACGACGAACACGGACTCCTCGTCAGCCAGTGCATATGGTAGCTGCAGCATCTGTCTACGCCTCTGCAGCTTGACAGTGGCGCTCGCACTCGCCAAGCCTGCATCCATTGGCGCCCTCGCCGACCTGCGACCGGAGCACCGCGCGGCTGCAGCCAGCAGCAGCCTGGAGGTCTGTCAGTGCCTGGCGAGGGCTGCACAAGCGCGCCAATGCAGCGCTCTGGGGTCCGGCGAGGTCCGGGCGTGTGTGGGGCACAGCAACCCAAGCCGCCCCCCTGGCCTTGAGCCTTGCGCTTTCCGGGTGGGTGTGTCGCGGCAGCAAGCCTTCACGAGGGGCCTGGTCCGCGTGCTTCCGCCTCGAGAGGCAGGGGCACGGGCAGCTGCGTGGGGTCCGGAGCTCGGCGGCGGGGGAGGCATCACGCTGCAGACGGCCGTGGCCGTGGCGGGGCCACACGTGGGGGGGCGCCGCGGCCTCGTGAGGAGGCTCGTGCTTGGGCCCCGCCCGGATCTGGTCCTACGCCCGGCTCAAGGACTTGAGTGTCAGCCCTTCTGCGCCCAGCCGCAGCAGTCCCTTGGGGCTTGCCTGCATGCGGCGTGGGCGGTGGAGCGGGCTTCCCAAGCAGGGGGGAGGATCAGAGGCAGCTTGGCCGTGTGGCCTTGACGAGACCAAGGCGGCCAGGTCCATGCAGGGCGGGCTTGGCGCTGCCTTCAAGAGCGGACAGCTGGTGGTGCACAGCCTCGGAGGGGGGCGCAGGGGGCTTGCCTGCAGCTGGAGACGGGGGGGTGGCAGCAGGCCGCGTGAGGGACGAGGTAACGGCAC
>JAEHOE010000220.1:100000-112147 GCA_016858145.1 Edaphochlamys debaryana | reverse complement strand
CGCGCCTACCCCGCCCCACCTCCCCCCGCCGCCCTGACAACCAAGGCTGCGCCAGGCCAGCGGGCCGCTACTGGCCCGCGATCCTCACGCCTTTTCACAAGCGTCGCCCTTGCAGCCTACGCCAGCCGAGAGACGACCAAGGAGCACCCGGCATCATAGAGGCGTCGAGAACGCCGTGCACATGGCAGGTACAGCGCTGCAGCTCCACACCCACAAAACCCTTCATTAAGCGGGCCCGAGCTCGCGCCTCTGAGGCTTGGGAGCGCACACCCCCGGCAGCAACGCAAGCTTCCCTCCGCTGTCAAAATCTCATACTGGAACCACCTCCGTCGCATGCAGTGGCCGGCCCTGGAATGGCTGGGCAGCCGCCCGCCGTCTCCAGCAGCAGGCAAGCCCCCTGCACGCTCTCCCGCCCTCAATGGCTGTGCACCCCCAGCTTGTCCGCCCTTGATAGCGGCGACAAAGCACGCCCTGCACGGACCACAAACGCTTGTGTCGTCAAATACAGACGGACAAGAAGCCTGGCTGCCTCTGCTCCTCCAGCTGCGTGGGGGAGCCCCGCTCAACCGCTCACGCTGCATGCAGGCAAGGCCCAGTGACCCCTGCGGCTTGGGCGCCGCAGGACAGACACTTGAGCCCGTGATGAGCCGGGCGTGCGACCAGAGCCAGCCGTGGGAACAGAGCACGAGCCTCCTCACAGGGCCGCGGCCGCGGCAAACCCCTGCCTACCTGCGTGTGCCCGGACCCGGTTGCACATTGCCCGGTTGCTAACCCCTCGTGTGGCTGGCCCCGCCACGGGCCACAGCCGCGTCCAACGAGTGCCTCCCGCCGCTGCGCTCCGGACCCCCGCGCAGCTGCGCGTGCACCTGCCTCTCGAGATGCAAACCACCAGGACCAGACCCCCCATGAAAGCTTGCTGCCGTGGCACAAGGCCGGGTGGGGGCGTTGGCGGCGGGCATTCCCGCAATGCTTTGGAGACGGACCTGGTCGGACCCCCAAGAAGCTCGGGCTCTTGCCAGACCTTATGCACCTCCTCGCCAAGGGATGACAACACCCTCCAGACTGCTGCCTTGCTGTGCGAACCGCGCGCGGCTGCACCCGCGAGATGCGTCGATCAAGGCGCAGCTTGGCGAGCGCGAGCGCCAATGTCGAGCTGCATAGGAGTAGCCGGGCGACTCAGGCTATCATGGGCAGCAGTCGACCAGACATCGCGTGTATGTCGTGCGATGGCGCGAAGCCCTTGCTTCTTATTGTGAGGCGTCACAGCGAGCGTTTCTGCTCGAGGCCTATTATGTTCCACGCAAAGCCAGCTATCAGCGGATGCATCCAACGAGCTAAATGAGGGAGGGCGGCCCGGGCGCGGTCGCGAACTTGGTGGTGTCGCCTAGAGGCGCCATAGGAAGGGAGAGAACAAGCAAGTAGAGCTATAATCTATGACAAAGTCTAAAACGGGCGTACTGCTATGAAAGCCCCAGACTGCGCGTCGACATCGCTGTCGTGCAGGCGTGCCGTCGGGCCCCTCGCCCCCCGCTCCGGCCAGCGCTCGGACAAGTGCCCTTCCCATGCACGCCGGCTCGCATAGCATGGCCCGCACACGAGCGACGCTCAATGCACGACTCCATGCAGGGCCCCGCACGCGGGACGAAGGCGGGGCAAGACGGGGACTCCGAGGCGAGGTCCTGAACATACGAGGTGCCGGGGGCCGGACCCGCCCCGCAACGCGCAACTGGGCGCAACACAGCCCATGCACCCGGCCCAACTTTGCCCTCTGCCAAGGCATGAGAAATACGGCAGCAAGCCACAGCCGCGCCTACCCCGCCCCACCTCCCCCCGCCGCCCTGACAACCAAGGCTGCGCCAGGCCAGCGGGCCGCTACTGGCCCCGCAATCCTCACGCCTTTTCACAGCGTCGCCCTTGCAGCCTACGCCAGCCGAGAGAGGCGACACAAGGAGCAGCCCGGCAGCATAGAGGCGTCGAGAAACGCCGTGCACATGGCAGGTACAGCGCTGCAGCTCCCACCCCACAAAACCCTTCATAAGCGGGCCCCGAGCTCGCGCTCTGAGGCTTGGGAGCGCACACCCCCCGGCAGCAACGGCAAGCTCCCTCCGCTGTCAAAATCTCATACTGGACACACCTCCGTCGCATGCAGTGGCCGGCCCTGGAATGGCTGGGCTGCCGCCCGCCGTCTCCAGCAGCAGGCAAGCCCCCTGCACGGCCTCCGCCCTCAAATGGCTGTGCACCCCCAGCTTGTCCGCCCTTGATAGCGGCGACAGCACGCCCTGCACGGACCACCCACCGCTTGGTGTCGTCAAATACAGACGGACAAGCTGCTGTGCCTCTGCTCTTCCAAGCTGCGTGGGGGAGCCCGCTCAACCGCTCACGCTGCATGCAGGCAAGGGCCCAGTGGCCCCTGCGGCTGGGCGCCGCAGGACAGACACTTGAGCCCGTGATGAGCCGGGCGTGCGACCAGAGCCAGCCGTGGGAACAGAGCACGAGCCTCCTCACAGGGCCGCGGCCGCGGCACCCCTGCCTACCTGCGTGTGCCCGGACCCGGTTGCACATTGCCCGGTTGCTAACCCCTGCGTGTGGCTGGCCCCGCCACGGCCACAGCCGCGTCCCAACGAGTGCCTCCCGCCGCTGCGCTCCGGACCCCGCGCAGCTGCGCGTGCACCTGCCTCTCGAGATGCAACCACCAGGACCAGACCCCCCATGAAAGCTTGCTGCCGTGGCACAAGGCCGGGTGGGGGCGTTGGCGGCGGGCATTCCCGCAATGCTTTGGAGACGGACCTCGTCGGACCCCCAAGAAGCTCGGGCTCTTGCCAGACCTTATGCACCTCCTCGCCAAGGGATGACAACACCCTCCAGACTGCTGCTTGCTGTGCGACCGCGCGCGGCTGCACCCGCGAGATGCGTCGATCAAGGCGCAGCTTGGCGAGCGCGAGCGCCAATGTCGAGCTGCATAGGAGTAGCCGGGCGACTCAGCTATCATGGGCAGCAGTCGACCAGACATCGCGTGTATGTCGTGCGATGGCGCGAAGCCCTTGCTTCTTTTGTGAGGCGTCACAGCGAGCGTTCTGCTCGAGGCCTATTATGTTCCACGCAAAGCCAGCTATCAGCGGATGCATCCAACGAGCTTAAATGAGGGAGGCGGCCCGGGCGCGGTCGCGAACTTGGTGTGTCGCCTAGAGGCGCCATAGGAAGGGAGAACAAGCAAGTAGAGCTATAATCTATGACAAAGTCTAAAACGGGCGTACTGCTATGAAAGCCGCAGACTGCGCGTCGACATCGCTGTCGTGCAGGCGTGCCGTCGGGCCCTCGCCCCCCGCTCCGGCCAGCGCTCGGACAAGTGCCCTTCCCATGCACGCCGGCTCGCATAGCATGGCCCTCACACGAGCGACGCTCAATGCACGACTCCATGCAGGGCCCCGCACGCGGACGGAAGGCGGGGCAAGACGGGGACTCCGAGGCGAGGTCCTGAACATACGAGGTGCCGGGGGCCGGACCGCCCCGCAACGCGCAACTGGGCGCAACACAGCCCATGCACCCGGCCCAACTTTGCCCTCTGCCAAGGCATGAGAAATACGGCAGCAAGCCACAGCCGCGCCTACCCCGCCCCACCTCCCCCCGCCGCCCTGACAACCAAGGCTGCGCCAGGCCAGCGGGCCGCTACTGGCCCCGCAATCCTCACGCCTTTTCACAGCGTCGCCCTTGCAGCCTACGCCAGCCGAGAGAGCGACACAAGGAGCAGCCCGGCAGCATAGAGGCGTCGAGAAACGCCGTGCACATGGCAGGTACAGCGCTGCAGCTCCACCCCACAAAACCCTTCATAAGCGGGCCCCGAGCTCGCGCTCTGAGGCTTGGGAGCGCACACCCCGGCAGCAACGCAAGCTCCCTCCGCTGTCAAAATCTCATACTGGACACACCTCCGTCGCATGCAGTGGCCGGCCCTGGAATGGCTGGGCTGCCGCCCGCCGTCTCCAGCAGCAGGCAAGCCCCCCTGCACGCCTCCGCCCTCAAATGGCTGTGCACCCCCAGCTTGTCCGCCCTTGATAGCGGCGACAAGCACGCCCTGCACGGACCACACCGCTTGGTGTCGTCAAATACAGACGGACAAGCTGCTGCCTCTGCTCTTCCAAGCTGCGTGGGGGAGCCCGCTCAACCGCTCACGCTGCATGCAGGCAAGGCCCAGTGGCCCCTGCGGCTGGGCGCCGCAGGACAGACACTTGAGCCCGTGATGAGCCGGGCGTGCGACCAGAGCCAGCCGTGGGAACAGAGCACGAGCCTCCTCACAGGGCCGCGGCCGCGGCACCCCTGCCTACCTGCGTGTGCCCGGACCCGGTTGCACATTGCCCGGTTGCTAACCCCTGCGTGTGGCTGGCCCCGCCACGGCCACAGCCGCGTCCAACGAGTGCCTCCCGCCGCTGCGCTCCGGACCCCGCGCAGCTGCGCGTGCACCTGCCTCTCGAGATGCAACCACCAGGACCAGACCCCCCATGAAAGCTTGCTGCCGTGGCACAAGGCCGGGTGGGGGGCGTTGGCGGCGGGCATTCCCGCAATGCTTTGGAGACGGACCTGGTCGGACCCCCAAGAAGCTCGGGCTCTTGCCAGACCTTATGCACCTCCTCGCCAAGGGATGACAACACCCTCCAGACTGCTGCTTGCTGTGCGACCGCGCGCGGCTGCACCCGCGAGATGCGTCGATCATGGCGCAGCTTGGCGAGCGCGAGCGCCAATGTCGAGCTGCATAGGAGTAGCCGGGCGACTCAGCTATCATGGGCAGCAGTCGACCAGACATCGCGTGTATGTCGTGCGATGGCGCGAAGCCCTTGCTTCTTTTGTGAGGCGTCACAGCGAGCGTTCTGCTCGAGGCCTATTATGTTCGACGCAAAGCCAGCTATCAGCGGATGCATCCAACGAGCTGAAATGAGGGAGGCGGCCCGGGCGCGGTCGCGAACTTGGTGTGTCGCCTAGAGGCGCCATAGGAAGGGAGAACAAGCAAGTAGAGCTATAATCTATGACAAAGTCTAAAACGGGCGTACTGCTATGAAAGCCCCAGACTGCGCGTCGACATCGCTGTCGTGCAGGCGTGCCGTCGGGCCCTCGCCCCCCGCTCCGGCCAGCGCTCGGACAAGTGCCCTTCCCATGCACGCCGGCTCGCATAGCATGGCCCTCACACGAGCGACGCTCAATGCACGACTCCATGCAGGGCCCCGCACGCGGACGGAAGGCGGGGCAAGACGGGGACTCCGAGGCGAGGTCCTGAACATACGAGGTGCCGGGGGCCGGACCGCCCCGCAACGCGCAACTGGGCGCAACACAGCCCATGCACCCGGCCCAACTTTGCCCTCTGCCAAGGCATGAGAAATACGGCAGCAAGCCACAGCCGCGCCTACCCCCCCCCCCCCCCCCCCCCCCGCCCTGACAACCAAGGCTGCGCCAGGCCAGCGGGCCGCTACTGGCCCCGCAATCCTCACGCCTTTTCACAGCGTCGCCCTTGCAGCCTACGCCAGCCGAGAGAGCGACACAAGGAGCAGCCCGGCAGCATAGAGGCGTCGAGAAACGCCGTGCACATGGCAGGTACAGCGCTGCAGCTCCACCCCACAAAACCCTTCATAAGCGGGCCCCGAGCTCGCGCTCTGAGGCTTGGGAGCGCACACCCCGGCAGCAACGCAAGCTCCCTCCGCTGTCAAAATCTCATACTGGACACACCTCCGTCGCATGCAGTGGCCGGCCCTGGAATGGCTGGGCTGCCGCCCGCCGTCTCCAGCAGCAGGCAAGCCCCCTGCACGCCTCCGCCCTCAAATGGCTGTGCACCCCCAGCTTGTCCGCCCTTGATAGCACAAAACCAATGTCTTCGAGGCGTTCACGCTCGCCGACAATGACGTCGACAAAATCTTCAAGGACATCAACCGCGTGGAGCGGATTACCGAGCTGATCGTGGAGAACACCCCCATGGAGGACCCAGGCCGGCTGCTGCTGCGGGGGGTTTCGGACCAGATGGCCGACCGGCTGAAGTCGGGCGACATGTCAGGCCTGGGCCCATCAGGCGCCAGCCAGCTTAGCGCGTCAGTCCAGCGGTGCTGGAAGGGTGAGGGGGGCTGGAACGTCGTGCTGGGGGTGACGACCGCACAGCGGGCGGAGTTCCGCCTGCGGGCTAAGGAGGTGCGGGAGGCGAGCGGGGTGGTGGTGGCGCCCTACCTCACGGCCCTAGGGAGGGCGCTGCGGAAGAAGCGGCAGCCAGTCTTCGCTAGGCTCCGCACAAAGGGCCTCAAGCCTCGCTGGATCAAAGGGGCGGATATCCTGTACTTAGAGGGGGAGGGGTGGATGCGGCAAGGTTATCTGTGAGCCCGGGGGCATGGTGTGTGGCTGTCCAACCCTTGCGGTCGGTGGCCCACGGACGGGCGGGGACACTCCCCTTGGCGGCTCCCTAGCTGAGGCTTCGTTGGTGATAGCCGTGGCTCACCGCCCTTGTGGGCTGCTGTTAGGGGGCACCCAGGCTTGCAGGCGGCAAGCCCGTGTGGTCGACCAGCCGGTCGGAGCGTTCTGCGCTTAGACCCCCTCGAAGGGGTCCCTCATTGTAACCACCGATGACTTGATAGCGGCGACAAGCACGCCCTGCACGGACCACACCGCTTGGTGTCGTCAAATACAGACGGACAAGCTGCTGCCTCTGCTCCTCCAAGCTGCGTGGGGGAGCCCGCTCAACCGCTCACGCTGCATGCAGGCAAGGCCCAGTGACCCCTGCGGCTGGGCGCCGCAGGACAGACACTTGAGCCCGTGATGAGCCGGGCGTGCGACCAGAGCCAGCCGTGGGAACAGAGCACGAGCCTCCTCACAGGGCCGCGGCCGCGGCACCCCTGCCTACCTGCGTGTGCCCGGACCCGGTTGCACATTGCCCGGTTGCTAACCCCTGCGTGTGGCTGGCCCCGCCACGGCCACAGCCGCGTCCAACGAGTGCCTCCCGCCGCTGCGCTCCGGACCCCGCGCAGCTGCGCGTGCACCTGCCTCTCGAGATGCAACCACCAGGACCAGACCCCCCATGAAAGCTTGCTGCCGTGGCACAAGGCCGGGTGGGGGCGTTGGCGGCGGGCATTCCCGCAATGCTTTGGAGACGGACCTGGTCGGACCCCCAAGAAGCTCGGGCTCTTGCCAGACCTTATGCACCTCCTCGCCAAGGGATGACAACACCCTCCAGACTGCTGCTTGCTGTGCGACCGCGCGCGGCTGCACCCGCGAGATGCGTCGATCAAGGCGCAGCTTGGCGAGCGCGAGCGCCAATGTCGAGCTGCATAGGAGTAGCCGGGCGACTCAGCTATCATGGGCAGTCCTCGGTGTTTACAATGAAGGACCCCCCGGGGGTCACAGCGCTGAACGCTGGGGCCAAGCGACCCACCTCACGGGCTTGCCCCCTGCAAGCCAAGACGCAAGTCCCTGTCATGACTTGCACTGACCTCACTCAGGCCCCACCTTAGAACTTGGCACGCAAAGACCATGCTCAACTCGTATCGAAGGCCCCACCTCGGCCTCGCCTCCAGACCAATATCTGTTCACGAGCTTCCCAATGACCTGTTTGCCGTATACCTCTCAATCATGGCCCTCCTGGCCCCTCCTACCAGAACCTTTGCACCAAACTTTCAAGTCCCAACCACCACTGACGGCGCGTGTCCTCACAGTGTTTGCCGTACACCTCAAGCCTGGCCCTCCTGGCCCTACGTCCACTCCCACTCTGCGGCTCCCTCCCGTTTGTTATGCGCCGTAGAGGGCTAACCTTCAAAGTGCACATCCGCCACATACAGCTCACCCGGTACAGGCCCCTGCCCTGCGGCTCCCTCCCGTTTGTTATGCGCCACTGAGCGAAAGCCCCCCCCCCCTGCGGCTCCCTCCCGTTTGTTATGCGCCGCAGAGTGTGGCCCGCCTCCATCAAGGGGCGTCCGGGCTTGCATACTGCACTGAACCATTGGCACTGGCCGCTAGGAACGGGTGGTCAGCTGGTACCTCGTCCCAGCCCCTGTGCGTGAGCCCAACCTCCGCAAAACACTGCAGGCGGCCCTCGAACTCGCCTCGTGCTACTGCTAAAACCTGTGCCATCATCAAGGCGTGATCCTGAGCATCCCTGTGCGCATACTTGTACCTCCTTGCCCGGTCCATCGCGCATACCGCGGCCAGACACACCACATCCCACACTCGTGCATGAATCCTGGTGCCCTCTGGGGGCACAGCAAGCCACACCTCGTGCCGTTTCACCGCTCTGCCTATACCATGACTAAGGCGCATACGAACAGCCACAGCGGCTGGACAATACCAGAAATGGTGGAGCCGATCGCCTTGGTCCATTGCCCGCCCACACGGGCATCTCGCCACGTTCTGTGTTCCTAACTGGCTCCGGTGCATACCAAAGCCCGGGAAGCCGTCCATCGCAAGCCTCCATAAGGGCTCTTTATTGCCCGGGTCTCACTTAATGCTCCATAACCTCGGCCAAACCGCTTTCAGACTTGCCACTGCTTCAGCTGATGCCGTGTCTGTGCCGTACGCCTCCTGAATGTACAGTGCATGTTTCCGCGCTAGTCTAGCCCGGGCCGGGCCCATCTGCAAGTGCGTAGCCAGGCTAACTGTCATCTTGACCAGACTGACATCCTCCCAGCCCATGACCCTGGCAATGTTCGCCCATGCTTCTTCTTCCCCTGGGGCAGCCGCAAGATCGTCCACCCCCCGTGCTGCTTCGGCCCACCCGGCCGGGAGTCGGTTAATAAGCGCGCCCAGGCGCTGTGCCATGTCTAGTCCATTGCGGAGTGCTGGCGGGAGCGCTCCCACCTGCGTACCCAGAATGCTGTGTACTACCCTTTCGGCATATGACCTGTTGATCTGGGCCCTCGCCCGTGCGAGAGCCCGGCCTGGGCTGCCCTCCAGTCCGTGCGTCCCTCTGATGCGCTCAAGCTCATCTAGGCAGCGGATTGCCGTGCCTACTGTCCGCATTCCCGGAACCGCAAACAAATCCGTGAACTCGCCTTCAAGGCCCCAGCTTGGGGCGTTGTTGTGAATGCTCTCCGCGGGTAGGGCAGGGTTTCCCCAGAGCGGTGCATTGTAGACCCAGGCTCCGGCTGGCATGGGTGCAATCACTTGGGCCCGGGGTAGCAGCGCTAGCGCGCCTGCCACGCGCGCCAGTGCTGGTGAGGTTGCGCGTTGAACTGTGGCCCCCAAGATGCGGAGACCGGTCGGTGATGCCGGGCGCCGCATGGTCAGGAGGCAGAGGGGGTGTGCTGCTGGGTGGGTTGAGCGGAGAAGGGAGACGAGCGGCGCGGTCCACGGCGGGCGGTAGCGGAGGAGGCCGCAGGCGCCCAGGATGCCTCGGACTGCGGCGCTCGCGTGCCTGGCACAAGTGTGTTCGACAAGGGGTAGCAGGCCGAAGCCGCCAACTGCTGGGGAGAGGTACATGCAGCTCGTGGGTGCTCCTGGGGGCAGTGCGTTGGGGTTGTCCCTGTACTGTGCTGGCGTCATGTTGCGGTCGGTCAGGGCCGCCACCGTGCCCACCAGGTGTTCTGTAGCCGTGCGCGGGGGAAGGCCGTTGTGCTGGCAGTGGTAAAGGAGGGTGCCCAGGCCATAGGCGGACAGGCATGAGGCAGCGCCAAAGGCTGAGAGGCCCATCCTCGAAATCAGAGTCAGGCGGCTGAGGAACTTGTCCAACAGGGGGGGGGGGAGGGGGGTGGCCGCCGTTGGCTGTGTGGAGAACGTGACGCCGAGGGTGCGTGCGGAGGGGGCGAGGTGGAGGCCAGCAATCTGCTCCGGCGCCAGGGGTTCGGGGTGGGGTTGTTGCTGGAGGGCTGGGGGCGGTGGCGTGCCGATGCGGAGGAGCTCGCACTTTTCCACGTTGAGGTGTTGGCCTGACGCTGCTGCGAAGGTGTCCATGGCGCTCATCAGGGTGGAGACGAGGGTGGTGGATCGCAGGATCTGTCCGTAGTCGTCTGCATACTGGCTGGCTGTGAGGCGCGTGTTGGCTAGGACGAACCCCAGTTCAAGGCGCTTGAGGAAGGAGAGCAGGGCTTGTCCGGGGGCCAGGTAGAGAAGGGGGGCCAGCGGGCACCCCTGTCGTACCCCAGCTGTAACTGCCTTGTAGCTGGAAAGCTGACCGTTGACCACGGCAGCCGACCGGGTGCCCGTGTAGATCAGCCTGACCCATCTGAGGAAGCCATCGCCGACCCCCAGCGCATCAAGGCAGGCAAGGAGGAAGGATCTGTCCACGGTGTCGTACGCTTTGCGGAAGTCAAGGAAGGCTATGAGGCCCGACTCGCCTGATTTGCGCAGGGACTCAGCAAGCAGCTGCATGAGGAGGATGTTGTCGGAGATGAGGCGGAGGGTGAGGAAGGCGGTCTGCTCGTTGTCAATGGCCTCCACGAAGGCGGGGAGGAGGCGGCGGGCAAGGACGCGGGCGAGGAGGCGGTACTCCGTGTCCAGCAGGGCGATTGGGCGGTACATGGCGGCGACGGCTGGGTCCCCACCCTTATGAAAACACGAGATTACTGCATCCAGGAAGCCTGCAGGGGTTGACTCGGTGGTCCCAATGGCGGTGAAGACGTCAACGAGGAGAGGGGTGAGCTGGGCTGCGTACGCCTTGTAGAGGTCTATGGGGATGCCATCTGCGCCGGGGGCAGTTCCGGGCCGGGCACCCGCGATAGCTGTGGCTACCTCCTTTGCCAGGACCTCCGCTGCCCCCATCTCGGCTACACGGCTCAGCGGGCAGCAGTTGCCGGCTGCACGTAGAGCGTGTAAGACCTGTGCGCGGGCTTCTGGGTCGGTAGCTGCGGCTGTGCTGACTCTGCACCAGAACTCGGCCATCACCTCAGGTAGCTCTTCGGGGTCGGTGGCCTGGGACCCGTCGGGGCGCTGGAGCTGTTGTACGACGCAGCCACCCGAGGGGGGGCGGATCAGCCGGGTGATGGCTGGGCAGGGGCGCTCCCCCGTCCGGAGCCAGGCTTGACGTGCACGGCGGGCCAGTGGGGCTGCGGCGCGCAGGCTGGCGGCGGCGGCAGCGGCACGTGCAGCGGCAGCTGCTGATCCGGCGCTGAGGTCGCCCGCTGCTACGGCTGCAAGTGCTGCGGCTTCTGCTTGGGCAGCCGCCTCTGCTTCTGCTGTTGCCTGCAGGCGGCGTTGGCGGGCCATACGATTGAGTCGGTTGCAGCTGACGAGGAGGGAGCGCTTGAAGCGGGTCCACCACTGCAGGCACTCGGCGGGGGCGGTTGGGCGTGCGGCGCTTGTATGTATGAGCCAGTTGCCAAACTGGTCTCGCAGGTCAGGGTGATCCAGGAAGTGGAGGCGGGCTCTTGGGAGGCCCCGCCCGGGGGGCCGTGCCGTATCAAGGGCATTGATGCGGATGGTGACCAGCCGGTGGTCTGAGGGGCGGCCCGACTCCACGCGGCAGGTGGGCACGTGGGCCGCAAGGGGGCCGGAGGCGAGAAGACGGTCAAGGCGGGCGGCGCTGGCGGCGCTGGTAGCGCTGGTGAATGTGTACGCACGCTGTTCGGGATGGAGCGCGCGGTATATGTCCACAAGGTCTGGGCAGGACGTGGAGAAGGTTGCTGTTGTGGCGGCATCCTCGGGGCGCCCATGCGCCGAGGTGCTGTCCAGGGCAGGGTTGGGAACGAAGTTGAAGTCGGCTGCCAGGAGATGGGTGCTCGCAGCTGACAGGCTGGGGCCGAGGACGGCTTCAATAAAGCGACGTTGAGCTGAAGGGTTGGCGGAGGGAAGGTAGGCGCAGGTCAGAGTGAAGCTGTGGCCACCCCAACGTACTGGCAGCTGCACCAGCCTGCCCTCTGTGTCAATCGATGAGGGAGCCGCGGGCACTTGTAGGGCCCCTCCAGTTATTAAGGCTTTACGGATCAGGATGGCAACGACGCCGGCTGGGCCGCCCCGTGGCCCTTGGCCTGCCGGCGACCAGAAGGACTGCCAGTCGCCCACGTGGAGCTGGGCTGCAATGCCGCTCATCTGGGTCTGCACCCAGTTGGTCTGCGCTGCTGGGAGCTTGGTCTCTTGTAAACACACTACGTCCAGCCGCTGCCGCGCCCACTGCTGCATGAGGGCGGTAAGGCGATCCAGCTGACGGTTTCCACCCCCCAAGATGCCTCGTACGTTGTGGGTTGCGACCCTGAGCGGTGG